>DF359813.1:31458-66051 GCA_000787875.1 Solanum virginianum
ATTTGGGATTGAGTTAGGCCCAAGATCCATTTCTTATTGGTATTCTTGCTATCTCTACCTCAATGCCCAGTATTGTTCTCAGCAAGTTGGTCATTGTAAGACCTATTGACAATCTTAAATGCAGATTCTAACATGTTTGTCTAGCTTTGTGTGCTGTGTGCCAGAGGCATTCTTGTTCTTGTGCTGGCGGTCATATAAATATAATTTTGTCGGTGTTAGAGCACCTATGTTTGAAGAAGTGTCGCTGTTGAAATATAGGGAGGGAGGGAGACTACTGAATCAGTTGGCTCAGGTTGGAACAGCTCTGTGATAATCCAAGCTTTCTAACTTTAGCTGCTTCCTCTCCTCTCTAGTCTAAACATTGTCCTATACTGAGAATTTTTCTGATTAAGTTCCTAGGGAATTATGAACTTCTTTCATAATTTAGCTAAATATGTGGAGCCTTTTAAAATCCTTCAAGTTCTTGTAAATTAATATCTGAAATGGTACTTGACAGCAAGGACAAAGTTGAATAAATCCGCAGAGAGTGAGAGCTTATCCTTTGGCACCATGCCATATCATTCACCCCCTTCATCTTCCTTTATCCCCTATCCAATTTATTGTTTTCTTTTTTCCTTCTCTCATTCAAGCCTTTCCTCTATTTCCTTTGGTGAATCATCTGGACATTCTTAAGGGACTACTATTCCAGGTGCTCTAATTACATGTAACTGTCTTAAGACTCGGCACTGCGTTAGTTTCTTTTGGAAGTTTGAGAGTGAAGAATTTTTGATTTGGCCAAATCTTTGGAATGATCTAGCTGTGATAAGTTTGCGTTAGAATAGTTTTCTAATTTCCATTCTCATGTGATGTTATTTATTTACACTAATTGTAATCTCTCTTGCTATTTTTAAAACAAATGCACTTCCTGGTTCATCCTCAACAGTCAAGGTAGTTAGAGTGGATAACAACGTGATTTTATTGACCATATGCAG
Source organism: Solanum virginianum (assembly GCA_000787875.1). Lineage (NCBI taxonomy): Eukaryota > Viridiplantae > Streptophyta > Magnoliopsida > Solanales > Solanaceae > Solanum > Solanum virginianum. Next base: position 32,430 of record DF359813.1, read on the forward strand.
ATCTCTTTCGTTGAAGGTGATCTGGAGGAAATGTATCTTATCATGACCATGAGAGAAGGAAACTTGACTGAACGGCTTCTTCCTTCGAGGCATTCCTTTTTTGTTCGCGAATACAGGTCTCTGCTGCTGTGTTTACATCTGTCGATCTGTCTCGTGCCACCTGTTATCTTTTTTTCAGTAACTTTTCTATACCAATTGGCGTACACAGTTACCTTAGAAGTTCCATAGGCATTTTTTTCTATGTTTGGAAACAGTATATTTGTAATTTGTACAAGATGATCCTATGATATACACTGCACATAAAAGAGTTCTTGAGTTGCAACAAGGTCAGTGTCAAAATTGATCGAGTATGAGCAGTAATCTTATCAAAGTTTTCAATTCCTTGTACATGTAGCATCCTTGCTATGGCTAGTGGGCAGCCTGGTGCACAAAGCATCTCACATTAACAGGGTCCGAGAAAGGGTTGCATCCCAAGGGGTGTGATGTAGATAGTCTATCCTAATACAAGCATTAGTGGTTGCTTGCACAGCTTGGACCATCCTTGCTATGGCTAGTGATTGAATAGAAATCTTATTTTCTCTTGCTAGAATTTTTTGAAAGATCATTTTTTGACAACATTGACTACATTTCCTCCTTTTGGTTGTGAATCCTTGCTTTTCTTTGCTGATGATTAATGGAGAATTTCTTTTATCTTTATAGGTTTCCATTGTTTGAATTTCTTGATGGATACATTATGTGAAGTCTTGCTCAAAACATATATATTCTAATGTGATTGCAGATCTGGTGTGAGGCATACTAATGTTTTGTTGAAGAGGACAGTTTTCCGAATTTTCACTATCAACTTTTTCACGTATGGCTTCCCGGTACATGTTCTTAAACGACTATGAATTGTGGTCTGTCTTTCGTTTTTCCTCTTTGATTTCCCAAAAAACCTCCAAGTAGTTGCAACTTTTATGCTCCAATAGATTGCGACATGAAATGATATTTTCTGGTGACTTTCAGGCGAGATAACATGAAAGTGGTTCCCTCAAAATCCAAACTGATTAGACGAATGTGGAAAAACCAATTTATTCCCTCACCAAGAGCTTATAATTATGTGACTTCTCTCCATAAACAATGCATCTCTTCCAACCCCATCTCCATGAATCCTAACTATCATGTGATGGGCTTCGCTTGTAAAGCATTTAACCATGCCTTTTAATTCAACTACTTTCCAGTTTTAAATGTTCCTCCCATCTCCTATGTCTCAAAGAATGCTGCCTTCTTGTAAACACTGGATCTATTTTATAGTTATTGTGACAATCCAAAATTTGAATAGCTGTGATGGCACCTACACCCAACCCATAAGCAAACCATAATCCAATTTTTAAAACCATTTACTAATGATAATGCGGAAAGTAAGTGATAACTAATATCAAGTCATCAAAGAAATTTTATAAGCAACAATATGCAAAGAACGTGAAATATGCCCCCAAAATCTGGTATAATAAGTACAAAGCTTCTAAAATGCGAATACAGAAGCAGAAAGATATCTCATTACAACTGTCTGAAATGAAAAGGGAAAACATAAATCTAAGAAGTAGAGTCCAGAGCTGCAAGTCTGTCAAGTAGCTCACCCTGATAACTCCAACTGATAGCCTCAATATTCCGTGCCTCCTCGCCTGTGGCTAGTGCTCGGAACAGAATCTGCTCAATTGATGCCATGAGGGAATTTTGTATAAGTTGATCCTGGCAGAACCATGTTTCTTCTAGGCAGGATTTGGTGAGCTTTGGTTGCCTCGAGTTATTGTGCAGTGGAGGTGACATCAGGATGGCCATATAATTCGTGGCAATTCATGAGCATTGAAACTTGAGACTTCTAGGTTGCTAAATTATGATTGCGGATGAGCTTGGTTGGTAATTGTGTGGCAGGAATGAATTGGATGATGGGGTTTATTGCGGCTGTGTTATTGACACTAACAATGCTGGTAGGAGGAGCCATCGAGATGGTAGATCAGATTTTATGACAGAAAAGAAACAAGGATCAGTCTCATGTGAGCAGTAGCTCTGATACTGAATAGATAATTGAATGATCGTCGTTTATTCTGTGATACATGACAGGGTATATAATGGATGATACCCATTTACAATCTGTATAAGTCTCAACTATTCCTCGCATCTGAAACAGAGTCCTAAAATTACAAAACAAGTAAAAGATCTTTGAAAATTAAAAGATCGCTAAAAACTTGGAAACAAATAACAAAAGCAGTGACAGTAGGTCTTTTCCGCTGTTAGTTGGGAGAGCTCTAACCTAGTAATTGTGCACGTGCTTTATATTCTCAATTTGGTCCACTTCACTCCGTGGAATGATCTCAAGCTTCCTAAAGTTTATCTTAAGGCTTGGCACTTCCTGGAACCAGAACATTTCTAGGACAATCTTGCTGGTAATCTGCATCACCAAAAGATCCACATGTCCTATTGGTGACATGACCCAACTCCATCTTTGTAATTAACACCCCCATTACTAGGATGAATTACATGAAGATAACCGGTCTTGTCTCAAGCTCTTCGAGCTACCAAAGAAATTACGCGGACTATCATTCACTAGGCTTCGAAGTCTGACCATTGGTATGCAGAACTTTGTCCACTTTCGCCACTCATCCCTGACTCCCATCTCAACATCACAAAGTCCAGCTCATTTTAGTTCAATCGATCATTGGCTTTTCCAACATGTAGTTTGCGCAAGATCCTTAGTTACTCTCTGTTTCCCTCTGAAGTTTCCAAAGCTGCAGAATGACTTCTCTTCCTTCCATAAACACATCCATAGAGGGAAGTTCCCCGTGGAAGTCTTAAAATTGAGCTCTTGGAAGATTGGTGAGTGTTTTGTGACTGAATGAAGAATTTCTTTGAAAAAGACCCTCGAATTACTTCTTCATGTTAGAATTATAGTTTGAGCCTAATGCAACCCCAAAAGTTATATCATGAGGTGAGGATCGTCTAAGATTAATAAGGAGAACCATGTCATTTCTTCAAAGAATGTGGGATACTTAAGCGTAGACAACATAACATGGGGCCCCAATACTTTGTAACCGAAATGGGTCTTGCTATGATTCAACCTTAAAGACAACTCATGAGGTGAGAGTGCTTCAGAGTTCAGACCTATATAAGTAGATGACATGCCATTCCTCTACCAATGTGGGATAATCTAACACTTCAAAGCTAGTTTCTTCTAAAAAAATTTTGTATAAACAATTGAAAAAAAAAACATGTTTTTGTTAATTACTTTGCAAGACGTCAAAACATGTTCCAAACAAACACGTCTTATTTTAACTTATTAAGAAAAAATCCAGACGAACAAACCAACACCACCTGTAGTGAAGCTCGTCTTTTCAACAAATTTAGCTTTTAATTAATCTTTTCCTTCAGAAAAGTAACCCTTGGATTCATTCTGAAGTGCGGGTGCCACTTGATCCAAATTAGTACTACTCATTCTGTTAGATATTAACCTTAAAGTAGCATATCACGTCATGACTTAATCGATGATTATATTAGTACTAAGTTTTATTTGTAATGCAACATTATTCATTCAAAATTGTTTTGTTCTTGCAAATGTAATGAAAACATTCCAATTGAAAGTTATAGCCTCATATCCTATCAGCAGGGACAGATCTAGGGCTGTAAGAGGGTTCGAACCCCATTCATTGGAAAGTTACACTGTATATGCGAAATCAAATTTGAGTTTCACGTATATGTTCTCCATAATGAAACTCTTTACCACAACCGAGAAACTTGGCTCAGTGGTCAAAAGGGTTCAAATTTTACCAAAGGTTGTTGGTTCAATTAGCTTTGGCGTTCCCACAACTTTGATGTATTGTTTTGGGCATTTGACATTCTCTACACCTTTCAATTATACTTTGGTCAATTAACATACTGATGTTGAGTTTTCTTTTTTTAATTTTTTTTTGGAACTGGTATTGTTGTATTCTTCAACATTAAAGGTTTGCTGGCAACCTTCAAAAGAGAAACAGTGAGAAAGAGAACTTGCAATGATCCTACAGACCTACTAGTTCTAATTCATCTATGTCTATCTTTTTACACCAAAAATAAGATAGATAATTCAATTCTTACACCTTTTTTAAGAATCGTGGCGATTTTCAAAGATAATATATAATTGAAGGGGCACTATTGGATTAATAAAAATGGAAAAAGCTTAAAAAAGTAGAACATTGCAAAGTGAGAGAAAAAAATGCAGAAGTTTTAAGAATATCTTGATGTAGCAGGGCATGAAAAGGCGAGATAAAATTTATCATGTTAAGGTTGCTTCAACGTTTTCAACCTTCAACTTTTGCGTGTTGATCTTTTTATATTTTGAACATCCTTAGTGAAAATCCTACCTCCGCCACTACAAATCAGTGGTACGAGAAGTGTTAGTGATGCTAGATGTATTGTCCATATTGAAAACCTTAGTTATATTCTCTTGGGGTTCTAGTGAGGACCGAAATGGTCATTTCTAACCCTTCCTTTGGTATGGCATACTTTTCACTTTTTCAAAGTTTGATATGGATTATGTAATATTCTCATTATGTATTTAATAGAGCCATTGATTGAATCCCTATAACAAGTATTATTTACCATATTTGTTTGTATGTTAAACTTTTTATGGGACAGGTCTCCTTGTTTGCCCTTTCTTTTTGGAGCTTCCATTTTGCAAGTGTATGTGCGTTTGGGCTGCTAGCATATGTTGGCTACATTTTGTATGCTTTTCCATCCTTGTTTCGTCTTCATCGATTGAATGGGTTGCTTCTAGTCTTCATTCTATTGTGGGCAGTCAGCACATATATATTCAATGTAGCCTTTGTTTTCCTCAACTGGAAGCTTGGGAAGGTATCCTTCTACTTTTCTGTTAGATTCTGGTCATGTCATATAATTAATTCTTGCAAGTTAACGAGGCCATTGGATTGTGAACTTTTAGGACATGGAGATCTGGGAGATGGTTGGATTGTGGCGTTATCCTATTCCTGGCTTCTTCTTGCTTGCACAGTTTTTCCTCGGAATCCTTGTCGCAGTTGGTAATCTCGTAAATAACTCTGTCTTTCTGTGCTTGTCAGATGAAGAGAACCAATCATCTAATGTCAGCTTCAGTGAGGAAGGTACTGATGGCTACTTTAATCTCAATCAGATAACACAACAGTGTCCTCATGTTTGCTTAGTCATTCATTCAATACTCTGCTCTACACTGATTGAGTTAGCTAAATCTACCTTAGTATGTTTACAGTAACTAGTCATTATTGTGTAAATGAGTTGCGAAATGGATGGGGCTTCCTTAATACAAAAAATTGAAATATTGACTAGATAAAATATATCCTTCATATTTCATATACATGCTGTATTGATTGAAAAGAGAGAATGTGTCTGTTCCAAATTATGGATAACAATTTGGCTGCCATGTACAATTAATCGAGGATGACTTCCATTTGCTGGGTTGACTCACCTGTCATTTGTTGCCCTAGTTTTGATGTTGAAGTAACTTGCTTATACACCTTGAAAAAAGTGGCATAAATTTTTGTACTGGTAGGAGTATTAAAGTTTTAAAAATGTTGATATGCATATGGTAAGTGTGGGTGTATATGAAGTCTTCAATCGTCATACTTGCACATGTTGGCAGAATGCTAAAGTAGAGTTTTAACTGGTTTTGGGTGCTGATATAGGATTGACGAATCATAAAATCAAACCTTTGTTATTATCTCACTATTTCTATGTGTGCAAAATTGGATGTAACACACTGACTATGCAGGGATAGATAGTGTCTTTTGTTTGGCTACTATCAAACTCTACCCTTGCTACAACATATCAGACTACTATCTCTGCCGGAGTAAGATTTTTGTCTAGTCACTCTCTGAATAAGTGAATCATGGTCACTTATTTGCTTCTGTTACTTAAGCGAACATTGAATGCATTGAACTTCGTTGTTTTCTACACATTAATCAGCTGGAAGAGCCACATCGATTGAGTATTTGAGTGGTTGTCATGTATCTGCTATTTCGGCTACTGATTCGTTAGCTACACACTTAGTTTGAGGTTCAAAACATTCTGTAATGTCATTCAGTTGGGTTAGGCCATATACTATAGTAGAGCAGCACCTAATTTCTATTTATTCCTATCCCTTTCTGTCAATGTTCCATTTCCTAGAATGCTGATCCCTTTCTTGCTTCAACTTAGACTGTCGTTAACACTATTGATAGCATGTCAAGTCTTCATAATTTGCTTGCCTTTCATTGATTTATTTATGATTGGGAATATTTTTGATTCATAAAGTGGGTGCTAGAATAATTTATAGGATAATTTCTATTCTATACTATGTCTCTTAATTTTGTGGCTTCCACTTAGATTTAATAGTTTTCCTGTAGCACTTCAATTGCATCACATCTTCTGCAATTGCAGTGAAAGAAGAGACCAAAGTATTGATTGTGGCAACAGTTGCCTGGGGATTACGGAAATGTTCTCGGGCTATTATGCTAGTTCTAATATTCATTATTGCAACAAAACCTGGATTCATCCATGCTGTATATAGTAAGTAGTATCAGACAGTCTAATTCAGTTGTTGGTGTAATGGACCCCAAAAAGAGTAGTTTGAAGAAGATTGATGTAGTGCATGGGTATTAACTGATTGCTTTTATTGTTTCAGTGATATTCTTTTTTGTTTATCTTCTGAGCCACGACATCAATGAAAAGATGCGCCAGTCTCTAATCCTTCTGTGCGAGGCTCATTTTGCAGTCCTGTATATTCTTCAGCTTAATCTAATCTCTACAACACTGGAGCATAAAAGCTCATTGAGTATGGCGATTCTGTCTCAGTTGGGTATGTTTTCATTTGATGTCGTCTTGATTTCATCAACAGGATGAATAATTAGCTCATTTCTCTCTACGCTCGCGCATTTTCTATCTCTATCGCATTTTTTTTTCATTGTTTGATGCATCCTTCCAAACTCCTGCAGGTCTACTCCAAAGCGATAGCTATTATGATTTCCTCGAGATAGCTGTGCTTGCTTGCTTCTGTGCAGTTCATAACCATGGCTTTGAAATGTTATTCTCGTTTTCAGCCATTGTGCAGCATGCACCTTGTCCTCCTGTTGGATTTAGCATTTTGAAAGCTGGGTTAAACAAATCAGTCCTGTTGTCAGTTTATGCCTCTTCCACCAATAGAGACCATGATCCTGATCATTCACTTGGTATGAATTTTTTCTAGGCTAATTCGTGATGGTTATATGTTTTTGAATAGAAGTCACCAGTCACTGGATATTCACTTTAGCTTGTAATTTTGTAGTAGCTAAAACATATTTTAGAAAGAGTGATTATCCCCTAATTACATTTAAGAGGGGTAACCTTAGTCAAACATACTTCATCCTTACTGGAAGATTGGATAGAACCTTATGTAAGGACAGAAAGGTATTTACAGGAGAAGCCTTTACTTCCCAACATAAATTGTTGATGCAAAGCGTAAAGGCAGAGTGAGAAAGGAGGAAACTTTTTGGCATTAAAGGATGTTAACCAACTAGCATTTCGAGAAAAACTAGATGGGGGGGTGTGGGATCTAGAGAGGGATGCAAATATTTTGTGGAAGGAATGCTAGGTTGGATTAAAAGAGTAGCAAGCAAAACACGAGACATGTCTAAAGGTGTAGGATCTCGACCACAATAATTCTGATGGGTGGAATTAGGAGGTGCAAAGAGTCATTAAAGCTAAAAGGAAGTGTTATTGGTAGTTACCAAAAGTTGAAGATAAAGAAGCCTTTGAAGAATACAATAGTTCTAATTGGGAAGCTAAGAAAGCTGTTGATAAAGCTCGAGGATAAGTCATGGATGGCTTGTAGCAAAATTTAGGGACAAAAGAAGGGGAGCAAGAAATACTTAAATAGCTCAACAGAGAGAGAAGTGATGTCAGGACTTCATTTTTCTTTTTTTAAAAGAAAAATAAAATCTAAAATTTTTAGGTAACCAAAAAAAAAAAAAAGGGTACAAACTAGCTCATTGGACTATGGGGCTTGATCTTAGAAAAAATAACTACTGAAAAACTCAAGGCTGTTAACTCTAGAGAAGTAAGGACTTAAACCTGCTAAAGTGTATTAAAGACAATTCCCAATAAGTATTTACATGCGATAATGAGATGAGGAGAGATGTAGAGGCTATTCTTATTCAATTGTTCAACTCATAATGGCATTCTAGATCTCCAAACATATATGCATGATAGAGACTTTAGCTACACTCATAGGATTAGGCTGGCAAAGGTATATGATGCCATGAAAAGTATGAGGATTAGAAAATATGCAGTCTAAATAGTATACCATAGAGTTTTGGAAGAGTCTTGGAGAGATTGGAGTAGGATGACTTACCGGAAGATTTAATGTTATATTGAGAAGTGGTAGATACCTGACAAGTGGAGAAGGATTACCCTGCTTCCAATTTACAAAAACAAAGAAGACATCCAAAGTTGCGCCAACTAAACTTATGAGTTATACCATGAAGTTCTAAGAAAGTTTGTTAAGAGCGTAGACTTAGGGATACTACAAGTGCGACAAAGAGACCATTTAGATTTATGAAAAGTCCTTTGGTGGTGTTGGAAAAGAAATATTTATATTTCATATATGAATTCCATCATCATATATATATATATATATATATATATATATATATATATATATATACACACACACACACACACATATTATCAAAAGTGGGAAGATCCTAACCTCAAAGTTGGATTACCACTTTGCCCCTATATACTAGCTCATTGAGTATGGCGATTCTGTCTCAGTTGGGTATGTTTTCATTTGATGTCGTCTTGATTTCATCAACAGGATGAATAATTAGCTCATTTCTCTCTACGCTCGCGCATTTTCTATCTAAATCAAACATTTAATTAAATATCTAATTAATTAAATCTTAAATAGTATTTATATTATATCATCATTGTTGTTGTTGTTGTTATTATTATTATTATTATTATTATTATTATCATTATTATTTTATCCCTATAATAAATCAAACATTTAATTAATTAAATAGTAAATTTAATTAGCTAAAGGCTGAATAGTACCTTAGTTAAAAGTTAAAACACCACCACCACTACCACCACCACCACCAACAACAACAACAACAACATACCTAGTGAAATCCCACAAGTGGGGTCTAAAAGTTAAAATACCAATATATATAAATATTGTGCAGTAATTTAGTTATTTTTACTATTAATGAATTGAGAATATTTGAACAGTTGCAAAAATTAAATTAATACCTTCAACATTAGAGAAAATGGAGAGACAAACATTAGGTAATGAGAGCAATAAGGTAGAGATTTAAGTTGTACACTAACCAAATTATAGTAGCATTACCTTTACGTTGTTAGAATTTGAAAAGACGTAGATTTCAGTGCATTGAATCCCATTGTTGATGCATGTTATTTTCATTGATAAATACTTGATTCATTTCTCCTAAGCAGTTCTTTGCCCCTACACTAGGTTAAAATTTAATTAATTAAATATTAAAATTGTAACTATTATTTTAAATTACCAATAGATCATTATACCCAAAATGTTGAGAAGCTAAAAATTGAAGAAAATAGTTATTCATTTATTAAAAAAAATATGCAGACTGTTTTGAAAATATGAAAAAACTAATCATTATAGCATTAAATTGTTTGTCAAAACATATTTCTAAGTTAAATATTCCTATGACAGTATTTGATATTTCTGGAAAATATTGTTCAACTGTTAAATAATATAGTTTTTACACCATGATAACTAAAGTTAATACTTCTTTAAAAGAGTTTGCACGTCAATTTCCATTAAGTTAAATTCTTTTAATAGCTATTGTCTTATTAAATGATGACGTTTCAAGTCTTCCAAATGATTCATTACACACTGCCCATGTCTCCAGCAATGCATTCTTTAACATATGGTGTTATTTCAAATTAGTGTAAATTCAATGGTGAAATATCAGTTACTGATCAATACATTAATGTCATAAATGATAATATGAATCTTTCAGTTTTCAACAACATACCCAGCGGAATCCCACAAGTGGGAGCTTTCCTCCATCCAACCTATGAGTTAACTCATTAATACAAAATCATCCTCCCTATGTTCTGCCAAATTTTTTGCTGAAGGCAATCTTGATATTGGCCTATATTTAGGGATTGAGCTGGACTTTGGAATTTGAGGAGCTCTAATTCTTTTGGTTGTGATTGCATGACACCGAGTACTCAAATGCCACATAATTGAGTCAAGTGTGTCCTCTTAATTTTGCAAAGTTACAAGTAATAATTGAGTGACTTTATTTTCTTAAATTTGACTTTGCTTTCATCAAATTCAGTGATCATTTGAAACATTAATTTTATAATATTTCATGTATGCTGTTAGTTATATTCCTTAGACCTTATGTTTGAAGGAAGAATAAGCTACACCTATCTATTGAATTGCAGACTATATTAAAATTCTCAACCATCTCACTATATATTATATTTTCTTTTTCCCTTTTTTAGCTTCCATCATTTTCTTAAGCTTTTCATATTCTTTGTTGCCACAATGCACAACACTTTTAATCTTATTGTGTTGTATGTTAATGTATTAGTCATTTGAACATTTTTTTCTTTAAAAAATGATTGTTTGATGTATCGTTTAACCAACTTATGACTGTAGATTATTACATAAACATACATATACACATGTATTCATTAAGCAAGTTGTAGTTTGGTTCTTCAAAATTCTTAAATGTTATAGAAATGTGTATATATACAATGCAACAATTATCATTTCGACAAAAAATTTTATAATATTAAATAGGGTTACACATGCAACGTACGTGCCAGAGAGTAGTAAAGGAAATGTATGAAAGAGTCATCAATAGCGTGAGAATGATAGTAGGAGATACAAAGGAGTTCTCCATAAATATGGGTTTACGCCAAAGATTGACATTGAGCTCGTAATCATTTACATTGTTATGGACAAGCAAACCAACATAATGCACGATGAAGTCTCATGATGTATGCTATTTGTTGATGCTATTGTGCTAATTGACACAACCAGCAAAAGTGTCAATCACAAGCTTGAACTATGGAGAGAACTCTAGGAAGTAAGAGTTTTAAGATGAGAAGTAAGACTGGATATATGCACTGCAAGTTTAGTTAACATAAGAAGAGCAAAATCAAAGTGAGATTAGATGGGATTGCAGTGCCTAAATACAAACAATTCAGATACCTAGGCTTGTTGTTCTAAGAGAATGGAATGATCGATAAAAAATGTTACGCGTAAAATCATAATCAGATGGTTTGAATGAGAGTGAATGTTGGACTGCTAATAAGTCCTAACATATTTCCAAGATAAGTGTCACAGATATCTGCATGCTAAGATGGATGTGAGATCTTATAATACTAGACAAAATTAGAAAAGGCCATATTTGTTAGAACTTAGAAGGTTCAAGTAGCATATATTGAGGATAAAATATAAGAAGCGCTTGAGATGGTTTGGTCATGTTCCATAGATGTAAACCATGGTTGGTGAATGTGCTACTAGGTTGACCTAAATCACTTTGGAAGAACGTTGTCTCAAGGACCTACGATCTCTTGGGTCCTGCGACTTAGCAAAAGATAGGGCACAATGGAAGAAACTACATTGATGATAGTTATTGGTTGTCTTTTAGTCATGTAAGTACTTCTATTTCTCGTCCTGTAGTTTTATTATCTTATTAATATATTGGACCAAGATGAGTTTAAAAGGTTAATTGTTACCATTCTAAAAAAAAGATATGAGTTTAAAAGGAGTAACATGGCCTGTGAGATTACATATAGCCGACCCGACTTGTTTGAGACTTGAGCATAGTAGTAGTTGTAATTGCCGTTGTAGTTACTGGATATTCGATCCAAATTGCTTTCTCAGGTCTAATCTTCTGACAAGACTGACATGCAGCATGTGGATGTCTTTAGAAGATGAATTGACTGATTATCTTTGGTAAATTAATGATAAATTTTAAAGTTTTCTTGATAGTGTTGGGATATTGTCCTCTTAAGAATTCTGATGTATTAGAACTCGTTTTAATTAGTCCAGTTTTACTGTCTAATCCTAATGGTGTTGATTTCCTTGCAGAAAAAAGGATAGCTTCATATCTCAGTGCCATAGGGAAAAGATTTTTGTCTGTATATAGATCATTTGGAACCTATATAGCTTTTGTGACCATTCTTCTCACGGTGTATCTGGTGACACCGAACTATGTGTCTTTCGGGTATATCTTCCTTCTTCTGCTCTGGATCATTGGAAGACAACTAGTTGAGAAAACGAAGAGGCGCCTATGGTATCCGCTAAAGGTCTACGCAATTGCTGTGTTTGTTCTCATCTATAGTTTGAGCATTTTCCCCACTTTCGAGGCATGGATGTCCAAAAACCTTGATATTCAGGTATACCTTGGCTATCACCATGGAGCATCACTATTGAAAAATGTATGGCAGTCTCTTGCAATCGTAATTGTGATGCAAATGTATAGCTATGAAAGGCGACAAAGCAAATACAACCATTCAGAAGATCCCGGTCCATCACAGTTTGGAATATTCGGTTTCATCAGACGGTTTCTCATTTGGCACAGTCAAAAAATTTTGTTCATAGCACTGTTTTATGCATCATTATCTCCAATAAGTGCATTTGGGCTTTTCTATCTTCTGGGTCTTATCCTCTGTTCTACCCTGCCAAAAGCTTCCCGAATACCATCCAAGTTGTTCTTGATTTACACTGGACTTATAGTGACCACGGAATATCTGTTTCAGATGTGGGGTAAACAGGCTGGGATGTTTCCTGGACAAAAGCATTATGCTTTATCTGTTATCTTGGGCCTCGAGGTGTATAGACCAAACTTTTGGGGTCTTGAAGCAGGTTTGAGGGCTAAAGTGCTTGTTGTTGCTGCTTGTACACTTCAGTATAATGTTTTCCATTGGTTGGAAAAGATGCCAACTTCTCTTTTGAATGACAATAGATCTGAGGAACCTTGTCCACTGTTCGTCTCAGAAGAAGATGTACTGCCTTTAGTTCCTGATGGGGAAAACAGATCAGTAGCGGACTCCAGTGAATTATCTACTCAAGGGATGCGAACATCAAGCAAGTCATATCCGTACTTTGGCCAGAATCTCTATCAATCATCGGATGGTGTGTCCTCTAGCAGAGGAGTCTCCGAGTATAGCAGTAGACGTAAATATTCTTTTGGTTCTATCTGGGGAAATAGAAAGGAGAGTCACAAGTGGAATAAGAAGCTTGTTGTTTCACTGAGAAAAGAAAGACTTGAAATGCAGAAGACTACCTTGAAAATTTATTTGAAATTCTGGGTGGAGAACATGTTCAACCTCTTTGGGCTTGAGATCAATATGCTCGCATTGCTTCTCGCCAGCTTTGCGTTACTCAACGCTGTCTCCTTGCTCTACATTGCTTTGCTAGCTTCTTGTGTTCTTCTGAAACGGCGAATCATTCGTAAAGTTTGGCCAATTTTTGTACTCTTGTTTACCTTGATTCTATTGCTTGAATACTTTGCTATGTGGAAGAGCTTGATGCCTTTAAATCAGCACCTACCGCATCAGACGGTGCACTGTCATGATTGCTGGAGCAGCTCAGATGCATATTTTGATTATTGTAAAAAGTGTTGGCTGGGTAAGACTCTTCAGTAATATTGGCATTGTGGTTTATTACACCACGTCTGATTTTTTTTCCACCTCCATGCATTTTTCCCCATTTTGTCGATATTCCCGTTTCTTCTTTTATTTTTTAAAATAAAGTAATACAAATTTTATCAATGCTGGGAATAAAGCCTGTTGTACAAGCGGTATACCGAAAAGTAGAGAGCCTACCAAAATATTATGATTCTCTCTACAAAAGACATCCAATAATCTTCTATACAAATAGGAGCCTCATGCATGCAACAAAAACAAAAAAATAAAGAAAATTAACATTCCTTTTTCTTTTCCATCTGCCTTCAAAGTAGTGCAATTCTATCTGTACCTTTTTTATCCTGTTATGGTATCCGTTTATATATGCAGAACCATTAACTTATTCCTTTCCAGAATCCATGCCTTTTTCGAATTGAATTTCACATCTGATTCCAAATTTAACACCTATAACTTGTATTGTGGATGTTTTGATCGGAACATTTTTGTTATATATTAGCTGAGCTGTTTTTGGCTGTTCCTTCTGACAGGGCTTACTGTTGATGACCCTCGAATGCTGATCAGTTATTATGTGGTCTTCATGCTTGCAAGTTTCAAGCTCCGTGCTGATCGCACCTCCAGTTTATCAGGGTCATTTACATATCGTCAGATGCTCTCACAGCGCAAGAATTCTTTTGTGTGGCGGGATCTTTCATTTGAAACCAAAAGCATGTGGACCTTTCTTGACTACTTGAGGCTTTACTGCTATTGTCATCTTCTAGACCTTGTGCTTGCTTTGATACTGATAACGGGTACCCTTGAGTATGATGTTCTACATCTTGGATATCTTGCCTTTGCTCTGATCTTCTTCCGGATGAGGCTTGCGATTTTGAAAAAGAAAAATGAGATATTCAAGTATCTTCGCATATACAATTTTACTGTCATAGTTCTCTCTCTGGCATATCAGTCTCCATTTATTGGTGATTTTAATGCGGGAAAATGTGAAACTATAGATTACATTTATGAAGTGATTGGATTTTATAAATATGATTATGGCTTTCGCATTACCTCGAGATCAGCTTTGGTCGAGATCATAATTTTTGTGCTTGTCTCACTGCAATCGTACATGTTCTCTTCCCCAGAATTTGAATATGTGTTCCGTTATCTTGAGGCGGAACAAATTGGTGCTGTTGTACGTGAGCAAGAGAAGAAAGCTGCATGGAAGACTGCACAGTTACAGTACATTCGTGAATCCGAGGAGAAGAAACGCCAGCGAAACTTGCAAGTGGAGAAGATGAAGTCGGAGATGCTCAACCTACAAATACAGCTTCACAGTGCAGATACAAATTCTGCTGCCACTCGTGGTGACACTTCTCCTTCTAGAGAGGGTATGAGGAGGAGGAGGAATTTTTCAGCTCCAAATTTAGAGGAAAGAAGACCTGATAAACTGGAGATGAATGCTAATTCAGACTCTGTTTTTGCTCATGATTTCCCTGAATCTCCAAATAGTACTAGGGCAGAAAGCCCATTGGCTACAGAACTTATGAAGCACCCAATTGAAACTCCTTTATGTGAAATAAGTGAAGTTGAAGAAGATGCAGGTGATAATGCTTTAAATCTGGACAAAGAAAACAAAAGAAAAGGCCAATCTAAGGATAATCCATTAGTTTCTGCAGTACAGTTGTTTGGTGATGGTGTTTCTCAAGTACAGTCCATTGGGAACCAGGCTGTAAACAATATTGTGAGCTTTCTAAACATTCCACCAGAAGACTCTGATTCTAATGAGACCTCAATTGCTGGGGATGGAATATCTTATGAGAGAGAGGGTGAGAGTACTCCATACACTTGTCTAGACCGTTCTTCTTCTTTGCAATCTGATAGGAGTAGAACGTCTGAAGCTGCAAGTTTGCAAATTGGGAGAATCTTCTATCACATATGGTCCCAGATGCGTTCAAATAATGATGTCGTGTGCTATTGTGGCTTTCTTCTTGTCTATCTTTGGAATTTTAGTTTGCTTTCTATGGTGTACCTGGCGGCTCTCTTTCTGTATGCGCTTTGTGTGAACACTGGACCAAGTTATATTTTTTGGGTCGTCATGCTAATCTACACAGAAATATACATTTTGATCCAGTATATTTATCAAATAATCATTCAGCACTGTGGTTTTAGCATTCAGTCCACTACTCTTCAAGAGTTGGGTTTTCCTACCAAAAGGATAACATCAGCTTTTGTTATAAGTTCACTGCCACTATTTCTGGTGTACTTGTTCACCCTCATACAGAGCTCTATAACGGCAAAAGATGGTGAATGGTTTTCTCTAGGATACAGTACTTGGAAAAGTAGACTTTTGGACCCAAAGGAGGACCTAGTGGCATCTGATTGGAGTGAGAAGGCAAAGAAGTTCTTCCTTCCATTAAAAAATATGGTGAAAATGGTGATCAGAGGCTGCAGCAGGTACTGGAAATCACTAACACAGGAAGCAGAATCTCCACCATACTTTGTCCAGTTGTCCATGGATGTTCACATGTGGCCAGAGGATGGAATCCAACCAGAGAGGATTGAATCTGGAATAAATGAATTGCTAAGGCTTATGCATGATGATAGATGCAAAAACCAAAACCCCAGCCGCTGTTCTTGTTCTAGTAGGGTCCAGATTCAAAGCATTGAAAAGAGTAGTGAAAATCCAAATATTGCATTGGCTGTTTTTGAGGTGGTTTATGCCTGTCCACAGACAGAATGTACAGCTGAACAGTTCAAATCACTCACTCCAGCTGCTGACATAGCAAATGAGATCCGCGCAGCACAAAACATAGGTGCTGTTGAAGAAGTTGGATTTCCATATCCTATACTCTCCATCATAGGTGGGGGTAGAAGGGAAGTTGATCTTTATGCTTATATTTTTGGTGCTGATTTGAGTGTGTTCTTCTTGGTTGCTATTTTTTACCAATCTGTTAAAAAAAACAAAAGCGAGTTCTTGGATGTTTCCCAGCTTGAAGATCAGTTTCCCAAGGACTATGTATTTATATTGATGGTAAGCTTGTTTTACATTTGTCTATTTCATGCTTTGCATAATTTTTATCAAAGATATTGAACTATGGTAGAGAAAACCAGACATGAGCAGCCTTTTCCTTTAGGAGAAGTTGTTTTGACTCTACTGGTCAAATCTACAGTACTGACCAACTAAGAAAGAATGTAGATCACCTGTCCTCTGTCTTTCGTTCCAGTATTGGCATGTTTACATTTTATTCATACGTCAGAAGAATTGCAATTTTGAAGGAATATGCCAGTGATTCTTGTACTCCATTTCAATTACCAGGATACTGTGTAGAAAACTCCTATAACTCGGCTGAAATAGTCATACCTGCAGCATGATAATTTATCGCCTCTAATTTTCTTCTCTAATCTTCTGCAGGCAATATTCTTCTTAATTGTGGTTGACCGCATCATATATCTCTGCTCATTTGCCACAGGGAAAGTGATCTTTTACATTTCAAATCTCATTCTTTTTACATATGTCGTCACGGAGTATGCTTGGAATATAGATGCACAGCAAAGTGCTGCTGGATTTGCCCTCCGCGCAATATATCTGACAAAAGCAATATCTCTAGTATTGCAAGCCATACAAATCCGCTATGGTGTTCCTCACAAGAGCACATTGTATCGTCAATTTCTTACCAGCAAAGTTGCTCAAATCAATTATCTAGGTTATCGGCTATATCGTGCTCTTCCTTTCCTCTATGAATTACGGTGTGTACTGGACTGGTCTTGCACGAAAACTTCATTGACAATGTATGACTGGCTGAAGGTGAGATTCTAAGTCACCAAATTCCATAGCCCCCCACTATCTCTCTCTCATGTGCACACAAAAATAAATAAATAAATAAAAATCGTTTGGAGAGAATTCTCTAGTCTGGTTTACAACAAGTCCTAATTACATTACTATCTATCTTGACTTGGTGAGAAAATGTCCTATAGCACCACACAGGAATTATTTTTAAAAATTTCTTTTCCCTGGTTTGGTTGTCAAGTTAGAAGGGGTGAGCATATTTGTTTTCTTTTTCAAAAGTGAGAAGGTGAGGATTTTCTTCATGAGACTGATGTTTTGATAATTTTTCTAGTTGGAAGACATAAATGCAAGCTTGTACCTTGTCAAATGTGATGCTGTTCTGTACAGAGCTAGTCACAAATCAGGGGAGAAGCAGACTAAGATGACCAAATTCTGTAATGGAATATGTTTGTTCTTTATATTGATCTGTGTAATCTGGGCCCCCATGCTGGTAAGTGGTTTGTGAACTGATCCTCAGATCTTCATGCTATACAATTTGCAGTTCAAGATTTCCATTTAGATAAAAAGATCAAGTATGTAGTAGTAATTTTGTTCAGATAACAGGATAACATATTTTGAAGCATATGATGATGTCTTTATCAAATCAATTTTTATTGATCCACTGAAATGGAATAAGGAAAATATGGAAATAATCGATTCTGCATCAGTTCGTGCATGCGCGGCCAGTCCGAGAACATTATCTATATCTACAAATCCCATCAATATCACTGAACAACTTGTAGAATTTGTCTTAAAGGAATGGAATTTTCATCACATTTTTTTTTGTTCTTTTTCTCCTTCAAGCTAACATTGGAGAAGTTCCTACATATGTTTCACGTCCATCCGATGCAACAAAGATTTTGTCATTGCATTGGGAAGTTCCTTACTACTTACTTTTGAATCTCTTTTATGTCTTGGAAATCAGGAGACTTACTATTATTGTATCAAATAGTTTAAATGATTTTATCATAATAATTTGGAACCTTAATTTTAAGGATACATCTCTTTTTGAATATTAACAACCAATATCAATAGGAGTTTTCTCCCGTCTTTTCTCACTCTCTGTTTTGACATGGCAGTAGAGCCTCTAAATCTTGGTAAAGACTTGTGTAGCTTCCGCTTACTGTGGGGGATGCTTTATGCACCAGGCTGCCCTTTTACCATCCACCTCTTTTTGAATGATTTTCCTGGCTATACTATGACTCTCCTCTTCAGTGACTGTTTCAGCAGCATGATGTCTCTAATTCTACCATTCTGTGGCATTACATCTCTTTCGATTGTTCATCCCAAGACTGCCTCTTCTGGCTGTTCCTCTGAAGACTTCTCCAGCAATTTTTTCTGTCACTGTTGTGGCATTTTTCTGTTTACTCCTCTTTCTTCGTTCTCCAGGTTTTCTGTTTCACCTTCAGTGCCACTCGAGTCACGCCGATGATACCTGCAGGCAAACTCTTCCTTTTTCTATTATTGGTTAGATATAAAAGTTTTGACTTGAACTGATGGTGGATCACCTTTTGTTTTAAAAGGTCCACACACCTCATATATATGATAAAGGATAGCTGGCTTTCACTTGTCTTTTTTCTTTAAGTCCAACTTGAGATGTTTGACATGTCTAGCTTGTCCATGAGGGGAGGAGCCATCTTATGTGTTGGTTTTAGTCTTACAGTTCCTTTCTGTTGTGCCAATTTTTCAGTTATGTGACCAAGTATTCTTAAGAAACTGAAATCCGAATATAAATGATAAAGTATTGTTTGTGTTACTATATGTACCTGGATTAGCATAGATGTGAAGAAAGGAAAACAAATGGGTAGGAACGATATTCAAAAGATGATATTTATTAACAGTGTGGCCATATAGACACGAGATCTGAAAATTATTGTCAGGAATCCCCTGCTTATTCAAATTTTCCATTCTATAACTTCTAATCGTTTCTCAGAAAATACGTGTTGTTATCTTGTAAATTCAGAGTATTGAAGCTGTTCTTCGGTGCAGATGTACAGCAGCGGTAATCCAACTAACATTGCAAATCCTGTAAATGATGTGAGGGTTCAGCTTGATATCAAAGAAAAAGGTGGAGGAAGGCTAACCCTCTACCAGACTACTCTTTGTGAAATGATTCCATTTAATCAGCTCCATGATGATTTGAATCTGGACCCCAATGGCTATCTTTATGCATACAATATAAACGATATCCAACTTATCTGCTGTCAACCTGATGCAAATACTCTGTGGTTGCTTCCGGATGTGGTTGAGAGAAGATTCATTCTGTCTCTGAAAGATATGGAGGTTAAATTTTCTTGGGTTCTTACAAGGGACAGGCCTAAAGACAAGGAGGTTGTGAGATATGAAAGAACTCTTGATCCTGTGGATTGTCCAAAGCCATGGGAGGTTAAGAAAGTTTTGAATGGTTCTACCAATAGTTTCCGTGCATATAATATATATCCTAGATATATTCGCGTGACTGGTTCTGGGGAAGTTAGGACTATTGAAGAGGAGGTAAGATGGTATTACTAAACTGAATGTGTACATGTTATTTGGATTTTCATATCACTGGAAGGTAGATAGATTTTAATAATTTTTTTAACATGTTAACTTTGATTGATATTGTAGTAAGCAGAGCGGTTGGCTAAAGCTACTATCAGATTAATTTTTGCATTTCATATTCTAGTTTGTAGCTCGAAGAAGTACCGGAGGGAGGTGATCAGACATGATATGGCAGAACTTGATCTCACTGAGGACATGACCCTAGATAGAAAAAAGTGGAGGTCGCGAATTAGAGTAGTAGGCTAATGGGTAGGGTTAGGTGGATGCATGGCCTTGGGGTATAGTAGGGTTAGGTGGAGGACTCTTTTGTTTTAATCATGGGTTCTCATTATCTATCGTATATGTGTTAGTTTTATCATATTTACATACTGCCATGTGCTATTCATTTTTAGTCGCTCTTTCTGTTCCCTCCCTTTCCTTTTTGTCATATCTAGTTCTTTCTGCTTATGGGTTTTGAGATGAGGGTTCCCTGGAAACAGCCTCTCTACTTCTACAAGGTAGTGGTAAGGTCTGCGTACATTCTACCCTCCCCAGACCCCACTTGTGGGATTTCACTGGGTATGTTTGTTGTTGGATATTCTAGTNNNNGAAGGTCTGCGTACATTCTACCCTCCCCAGACCCCACTTGTGGGATTTCACTGGGTATGTTTGTTGTTGTATATTCTAGTTTGTAGCCAGCTAAAGATATTTGTCCCAATAACTGATTTTTATAGGCAAATGGTGTTAGTGCGGATATCATTTTGAATCGTGGAGTCTCTGAATGGTGGTCCTTCCATGATATCAACCCACTGGATCTAAAAGTCTGTGGAGGTTTGAGAGGGCCTACGGCCATAATTGTGTCAGAGGAAACACCGCGTAAGTAATGGATTATTTTTCACGTTGAATGAGAAATTAAGTGAAGTATGTTGATCCCTAACAATTTGTATGCATTTTAGAGGGCTTGCTAGGTGAAACTCTCAGCAAATTCAGTATATGGGGTCTCTACATCACATTTGTTTTAGCAGTTGGTCGCTTCATCAGACTGCAGTGCTCTGACTTGCGAATGAGAATCCCATATGAAAATCTTCCTTCATGTGACAGGTAATATTAAGTCATGGTCTGATTATTAATGTTGCTGTAAGTAAAATCAGATACTTCTACTTAAAGCAAAAATGTGTGTTTTGTGTTCCACGCAGATTGATTGCCATCTGTGAGGATATATATGCTGCAAGGGCAGAGGGTGAGCTTGGGGTGGAGGAAATCCTGTACTGGACGCTAGTGAAGATATACAGGTCTCCACACATGTTGCTCGAGTACACTAAGCCTGATTAGTCTGGTACGAGTTTATTATCAACTGCCGAGTTTGACAACTGATATTTGTCCTAACACATATTTAGAAGAGATAGTAACCGATACCCCATAGAATTCATCTCTTATCCTCGCAGTGAAACATGCCAAAACTTCCCAATGATCTTTTTTTTAAGCTTGAAGTTGGGAAGGATCAAATGTATTGGTTCCTCATGCTGAGACCTCCAAAGCAGATGACAGAAACATTTGTAAATATAGGACAGAGTGCAAAATAGAGCAATAGTTTTGTGTATAATATGCTGCACTCTTCTAGCAATGAAAAGGTTCTCATCCATCTAATTCGTGTTCATTTCCTTTATGAGTGATGCTTACTGATCTTACATCTTCTGGTATAGTATACTTGTACCTTTTTTGTCTGGATTATTTTTGTGTTTGTTAATATACACTTGTCTTGCCCTTTCACTAAATGTTGCTGCAGTTTGGCTGCTTGTTTTTCTCTGTCAAAAATCCTTCTTTGTACTCTGTAGCATGAAGCAGTTTCTAGCTTTCAGGCTGAATGCAGACAACACTTCTCATGGTTCTCTTTAAGCCAGTTTTTCTGTCACATTAAATTAAGGGAAAAGGGAATATACGCATAGAAAGGGAAAAAGACTTAAAAAAACCGCATAGATCAGGATGAGGCTATCAGAATTCTTCCCAGGGTCATCAAGGACGGTTTTGTAAAGATTTCAAGAAAAAAATTGATCAAAAGTTATACAACAAAATATTTATGGGTTAATACGTACAAAAAAATAGAGAAAATTGCTTAATTCCTATTGTGTGGCGGTAAATACTAAAAAACTCGTGTATTAGGACGAGCTTATTAAAATTCTTTTTTAGGTCATTACGGACGATTCTATAAAAGTTCAGAGGAAAAATTGATTGAAAGTCATACTACCAAAAAATTTATGGGTCAACACACGAAAAATAGAGAAAATTGCCTAATTCTTTTTTAGTGGCCCCTAAATACTAAAAAAAGTTGCATGGATCAGGCAAAGAATATTGAAATTCTTCTGTGGGTCATCACAGACTGTTCTGTAAAGCTATCGAAAAAAATTGATTGAAAACTATACCACCGGAAAATTTATGGGTTAACACATGGAAATAGGTAAAATCATCTAATTTTTGTTGAGTGACTCATAAATGCAAAAAAGAGTTGCGCACGTCAGGCCGAGGCTATTGAAATTATTTGCCAGGTCATTACAACGGTTTATAAAGGTTTCGAAAAAAATTAACTAAAATTTGAATCACCAAAAAATGTATGAGCTAGCACACACGAAAAATGAAAAAAATTACCTAATTCATGTGGAGTAGCCGCTAAATGTTAAAAAAATCGTGTGAACAATCATACCACAAAAAAATTTATATGATTAACACATAAAAAATGAAGAAAATCGCGTAAATCTTATTGAATGATCCCTACATACTAAATAAAATCGTGCAAATTAGACAAAAAACAACTAAAATTCTTTCTCAAGTCATTACAGACGATTCTATAAAGATTTCAAGAAAAATTAATCGAAAGTATACCACCAAAAGTTTCATGGGCTCATCAACACGTAAGAATTTCTGCTAAGTGACCCCGAAAAGCTTAAAAAAACCAAGCAGATTAGGTCAATGCTATTATAATTCTTCACAAGGTCATTATGGACGGTCCTATAAAGATATCGAGAATTTTTTTTTATCGAAATTCATATACATCAAAATATTCATGGTCTAACACATGAAAAATAAAGAAAATCACCTAATTCATGTTGAATAGTTCTTAAATGCAAAAAAAAAAAAAAAAAAATTAAAAAAAATGTAAAGATTAGACTGATGTTATTAAAATTCTTCTCCAGCTTATTACAGACAGTTCCGTAAAGATTTTGAGAAGAAACTGATTGAAAGTCATATCATCGAAAAATTCATAAGCTATACATGAAAATTGAGAAAATTGTCTAATTCCTGTTGAGTATCCTCTAAATACTAAAAAAACCTGCACGAATTATGTTGAGGCTACTGAAATTCTTTCCAAGGTCAACATAGATAATTTTGTAAAAGTTTTGAGAAAGATCAGTTGAAATCAATACCATCAAAAAAATTTTATAGGCTCACATGAAAAATAGAGAAAGTTGTATACTACCTATTTAATGGCTCCGAAATTCTAAAAATAATCATACAGAGTAGGGCGAGACTATTAAATTTCTTTACCAGGTCAGTACAGACGATTTTGTAAAGATTTCAAGAAAAAATTAATTAAAAGCCATATCATCAACATATAATGGCCTAAGACAAATAAAAGATGGAGAAAATCACCTAATAATGCTAAAATAGGCCATGCGAATCAGGACGATTCTGTTGAAGTTTTTTTCCAGGTCATTATGTACGGTTATGTAAATGTTTTGAGAAAACAATTATCGAAAATCATACCACCAAAATGTCTATAGGCAAACACACGAAAAATTAAGAAAAGAGATTTTCATAAATGACGTAGGCTTGAAACTTAATATGGTCAAATAACTAAATTTTACTAGCCACATAACTTATGATGTTGTAGATAAAATATAGTCTCTTTCTTTAAAGCAAGTTTATAAAGCTAAAAAAAAGTCATAGTGAAACAAGAAAAAATTTACTAGCAAGTGATCATAGGTGACAATTTTAATCCATATAGGGTAAAAGGAACTCATTTTTCTATATTTATTTTAATGAATCACACATATTTTCTAAATGGGTTAACATGGAGCGGTCTATTTTACAAGCTCATACAAATATGGTCAAAATGGGTACCCATATAGAAACATAGAACCTCACCTCATAATAAAAAAAATCTTAATTGCACAATTTTTTTTTGTGCATGATTTTTTTTTATTTTTCTTAAAAAATCTGGGGGGGGGGGGGGGGGGGGGGGGTAAGGGGATGAGGGTAGGGTGGAAATGTGGAGGAGGCAGAGGGAGGTGGCGAAATTAATTTTTTATTGGGGTGGGTATAAATACTGAAAAATTAAAAAATCAAACCAAACCAAACTAGTTGGATTTTTTGATTCGATGTCGGCATTCTTTTTTTAAAAGTTCAGTTGTTCGGTGTAGGGGTTTAAAATTTTGGTACACCGAACAATCAAACTTTTATTAAAAAAATTTAAAATTTATATATAATATTACGAAAAATCATACGAGTAGGTCCGCAACGAGTCCGGGAAGAGGTCCAGGTGGCTCGGCGACGGTGGGGGACGCCTGGTGGGATTTTATGGGTTAAAGAACAAAAAACAAGAAATTTTAGCAGATCTCTGTGGGTGTTAGCCCACGAATTCTGACGCTACAGGGGGCTCCGGCGCAACATTCTCAAAAAATCACGCAATTGGGTTCGCAACGAGCCCAGTAAAAGGCTCAGGTGGCCCAGGCGACGGCGGGGGACGCTTGGTGGGATTTTATGGGCGAAAGAACAGGAAATAAGCTGTTTCAGCAGTTTTCCATAGGTGTTAGCCCACGGATTCTAGAACTGCAGGGGGCTCCAGCTTAACATTCTCGAAAAATCATACAAGTGGGTCTGCAATGAATCCGAGAAGGGGCCCAGGTGGCTCGACAGCGGCGAGTGACGCCTGGTGGGGTTTTATGGGCCAAGGAACAGGAAACAAGCGATTTTGACAGTTTTTTGTGGGCGTTAGCCCACGGATTCTAGCGTTGCAGGGGTCTCCGACGTAACATTCCCAAAAAATCATACGAGTGGGTCCTCAACGAGCCCCGAAAGAGGCCTAGGTGGCCTGGTGGCAGCGAGAGGACGCCTGGTAGGATTTTATGGGCCAAGGAACAGGAAACAAACAATTTCGATAATTTTCTATGGGTATTAGCACATGGATTCTAGCGATGCAGGGGGCTCCGACGCAACATTCCTGAAAAATCATATGAGTGGGTCCGCAATGAGCCCGGTAAGAGGCCCAGGAGGTCCAGCGACAGCGGGAGACTCCTAATAGGATTTTATGGGCCAGGATACAGGAAAAAAGTGATTACGACAGTTTTCTGTGGGTGTAAGCCCACGGATTCTGGTGTTGCAGGGGGCTTCGGCATAATATTCCTGAAATATCATATGAGTGGATCCGCCACGAGCCCGGAAAGATACCCAGGTGGCCCGGCGGCTGGGGTACGCTTGGTGAGATTTTATGGGTCAAGGAAGAGGAAACATATGATTTTGATAATTTTTTGTGGGTGTTAGCCATGGATTTTGGCGCTGTAGGGGGCTCCGACACAACATACCCAAAAAATCATACGAGTGGATTTGCAATGAGCCTAAGAAGAGGCCCGGCAGATGTGGGGGATGCCTGGTGGGATTTTATGGGCCAAGGAACAAGAAATATGCTATTTCGACAGTTTTCTGTCGGTGTTAGCCAATGACTTCAGGCACTGCAAGGGGTTCCGGCACAACATTATCGATAAATCATACGAGTGGGTCCGTAACGAGCCCAAAAAATAGCCCAGGTGATCCGGCGACACCGGGGGACATCTGGTAGGATTTTTTGGCCCACGAAACAGGAAATAAGCAATTTCGACAGTTTTCTGTGGGTATTAGCCCACGAATTCAGGCGTGCGGGGGCTTCGGCGCAACATTCCAAAAAAAATCATACAAGTGGGTCCGCAATGAGCTTGGGAAGAGGCCCAGTAGCTCAGCGACGGCGGGCGACGCCTGTTGAGATTTTATAGGCCAAGGAAAAGGATATAATCGATTCCAAAAGTTTTCTATGAGTGTTAGCGCACAGATTCTGGCGCTACAAGGGGCTCCGACGCAACATTTTCGAAAACCCATACGAGTGGGTCGCAATGAGCCCGAAAAGAGGCTCAGGTGGCGGGGGATGCCTAGTGAGATTTTATAGGCCAAGGAACAGGAAACAAGCGATTTTGATAATTTTCTAGGGTGTCAGCCCACGGATTCTGGCGCTACAGGGGGCTCCCGCATAACATTCTTGAAAAATCATACGAGTGGATTCGCAATGAGCCCGTGAAGAGGCCCGATGGTGGCGGGGGATGCCTGGTGGGATTTTATGGGCCAAGGAACAGGAAAATGCAATTTTGGCAGTTTTCTGTGGGTGTTAGCCCACGAATTCTAGCGCTGTAAGGGGCTCCGGTGCAACATTCCCAAAAAATTATATGGGTGGGTCTGCAACGAGCCCGACAAGAAGCCTAGGTAGCCCGGCAGCGTTGGCCTGGTAGGATTTCATGGGCCAAGGAACAGGAAACTGACGATTTCAACAGCTTTCTATGGGTGTTAGCGCACGGATTCTGGACTACATGGGGCTCTGGCGCAAGATTCCTGGGATTTTATGGGGAAAGGAACAGAAAACAGGAAACATGCAATTAAGGAGGATTTTATTGGTATTAGCCTGTGGATTCTGGCGCTGCAGGGGGCTTCGACACAACATTCCCGAAATATCATACAAATAGGTTCTTAATGAGCCCGTAAAGAGGCCCAGATGGCCCGGTGGTGGGGGGGACGCCTGGTGGGATTTTATGAGCCAAGGAACAGGAAACAGATAATTTCAGCAGTTTTTTGTGGGTGTTTAGCCTATGGATTATGGCGCTGCACGAGGCTTCGACATAACATCCCAGAAAAATCATATGAGTGGGTCCACAATAAGCTCGGGAAGAGGCGTCGATGGCCCGGCGGCGTTAGGGGACGGTTGGTGGGATTTTTTGGGCCAAGGAACAGGAAACATGCAATTTTGGAAGTTTTCTGTGGGTGCTAGCCACGAATTCTGGCGCTGCAGGGGTTCCGACATGACATTATCAAAAAATCATACAAGTGGGTATGCAACAAGCTCGGGAAGAGGCCCAGTTGGCCCAGCAACGGCGGGGGACGCATGGTAGGATTTTATGGGCAAAGGAAAAGGAAATAGGAGATATCTATAGTTTACTCTGTGTGTTACACATGGTTTTTGGCGCTGCAGGGGGCTCCGATGCAATATTCCCAAAAAATAATATAAGTGGGTCCACAACGAGCCCGGGAAGAGGCCTAGGTGGCCCGACGACGGCAGGGGACACCTGGTAGGATTTTATGTGCCAAGAAACAGAAAATAAGCGATTTCGACTATTTTCTGTGGATGTTAGCCACGAATTTTGGCGTTGCAGGGGGCTCCGATGCAAGATTCACAAAAAATCATACGAGTAAGTCCGTAAAGAGCCCGAAAAGAGGCCTAAGTGGATCGACGGTGGCGAGGGATGCTTGGTGGGATTTTATGGGCCAAAGAACTGCTAACAGATGATTTTGGCAGTTTTTTATGGGTGTTAGCCCACGGATTCTGGCGCTGCAGGGGGCTCCGATGCAACATTCTCGAAAAATCATATGAGTGGGGTCCACAATGAGCCTGGGAAGAGGCCAGGTGGCCCGACGGCAGCGGGGGACACCTGATAGGATTTTATGGGTCAAGGAAGAGGAAATAGGCGATTTTAGAAGTTTTCTATAGGGTTAGCCCACGAATTCTGGAGCTACAGGAGGCTCCGATGCAATATTCCCGAAATATCATATGTGTGGGTCCACATCGAGCTCAATAAGAGACCCAAGTGGCCGGTGGTAGCGGGGGACGCCTGATAGGATTATGGGGTAAGGAATAGGAAATAAGCGATTTTGGCAATTTTTACTGGTGTTAGCCCATGAATTCTGGCGTTGCAGGGAGCTCCGGTACAACATTTCCAAAAAATTACATGAGTGGATCCGCAATGAGTCGAGGAAGAGGCCTAGGTGGCCCAGCAACGGGGGACTCCTTGTGGGATTTTATTGGCCAAAGAATTCTAAAGAGGAGATTTCAAAAGTTTTCTATAGGTGTTAGCCCCCAGATTCTGGCGTTCCAGGGGGCATCGGTGCAACACTCCAAAAAAATTATATGAATGAGTCCACAACGAGCCTAGGAAGAGGCCCGGGTGTCCTGGTGGTGGTGGGGGACAGCTGGTGGGATTTTGTGGGCCAAAGAAGAGGAAACAAACGATTTTGGCAGATTTCTAGGGGTGTTAGCCCATGGATTCTGGTGCTGCAGGGCACTCCGGCGCAACATTCCCAAAAAATCATATTAGTGGGTCAGCAACGAGCATGGAAATAGGCCTCGCTGGCCCAACGGTGGCAGGGGATGCCTGGTAGGATTTTATGGGCAAATAAAGAGAAAACAAGCGATTTTGGTAGTTTTCTGTGGGTGTTAGCCCATACATTCTGGCACTGCATGGGTCTCCGGCGCACCATACCTGAAAAATAATATGAGTGGGTTCGCAAAGAGTCCGGGGAAGAGGCCCCGGTGGCCCGACGACGATGGGGGATGCCTCGTAGGATTTTATGGTCCAAGGAACAATAAACATTCAATTTCGATAGTTTTCCATGACTGTTAGCCCACAAATTCTGGCGTTGCAGGGGGCTCCGACGCAACATTCCCGAAAAATCATATGAGTAGGTCCACAACGAGCCGAGGAAGAGGTCAAGGTGGCCCGGCGGTGGCATGGAACACCTGGTAGGAATTTATGGGCCAAGAAATATGAAACAGGTGATTTCAGTAGTTTTCAGTGGGTGTTAACCCATAATTTCTTGAACTGCAGGGGCCTACGATGCAACATTCCTTAAAACTTATATGAGTGGGTCTGTAATGAGCTCGGGAAGAGGCCGTGGTTACCTAGCGGAGGCTGGGATGCCTGGTGTGATTTTATGGGCCAATGAACAGGAAACAATAATTTTGATTCTGGCGTTGCAGAGGGATTCGATGCAACATACCTGATAAATCATACGAGTGAGTCGTCAACGAGCTCGGGAAAAGGCCTAAGTGGCCCGGCCACAACGGGGGATGCCTGGTAGCATTTTATGGGCCAAGGAACAGGCATAGACGATTTTGACAATTTTTTGTTGATGTTAGCCCACAGATTTAGGCGATAAAGGGAGCTCTCGAGCAATATTCCTGAAAAATCTTATGAGTGGGTCTGGAATAAGCTCGGGAAGAGGCCTAGAAAGCTCAACAGCAGCAGGGGACTCCTGATAGGATTTTATGGGCTAGGGAATAGGAAATCTGCAATTTTCTATGGGTGTAAGCCCATAAATTCTGGTGCTGCAACGGGCTCCGACGCGACATTCTCAAAATATCATGCGAGTGGGTCCTCAACGAGCCCTAGAAGAGGCCCAGGTGGCCTAGCGGCATGAGGGGACGCCCAGTGGGAATTTTTTGGTCAAGGAAAAGGAAAAAAATGATTTAAGCTGTTTTCTATGGGTGTTAGAGCATGAAGTCTAGCGCTGTAGGGGTTCCCGCGAAACATTCCCGATAAATAATACGAGTGGGTACGCAACGAACCCAGAAAGAGGCTCACGTGGTCAGGTGGCATCGGGGGATGACTGGTAGAATTTTATAGGCCAAGGAACAACAAATTGATGATTTCGATAGTTTTCTGTGGGTGTTAGCCTGTGGATTCTAGTGCTACAGGGGGCTCCGGCGCTACATTCCCAAAAAATAATATAAGCGGGTCTAGCAAGAGCCCAGGAAGAGGCCTAGGTGGCCGGATGGAGGTAGGCTACGCCTGGTGGGATTTTATGGGCCAAAGAACATGAAACAACCAATTTAGAAAGTTTTCTATGGGTGTTAGCACACAAATTCTGCCGCTGCAGGGGGCTCCGACGTAACATTCCTAAAAAATCATGCCAGTGGGTTCGTAACGAGCCTGAGAAGAAGCCCAGGTGGCCCAACGATGGTGGAGGACACCTAATGGGATTTTATAGGCCAGAGAATAGGAAATAAATAATTTTGGTAGTTTTTAGGGGTGTTAGCCTAGTGATTCTGGCACTGTAGGGGGCTCCGGCGCAACATTCTCAAATAATCTTGAGTGTGGGTCTATAACCAGCCCAGGAAGAGGCCCAGATGGCCCGAAAATGTCGGGGGATGCCTAGTAGGATTTTATGGGCCAAGGAACAGGAAACAGGAGATTTCAAAAGTTTTCTGTGGGTGTTATCCTACAAATTCTAGCGCTGAACGGGGCTCTGGCGCAACATCCTCAAAAAATCATTCGAGTGGGCCAACAACTAGCTGGGAATAGGTCCAGGTGGCCTAGCGACGACAGGAGATGCCTGGTAGCATTTTATAGGCCAAGGAATAGCAAATAGGCATTTTCAGTAGTTTTCTATGGGTATTAGCCCCGGTTTCTAGCTCTGCAGGGGCTCCGACGCAACGTTCCCAAAAAATCATACGAATGGGTCCACAATGAGCCTAGAAAGAGGTCCAGGTGGCACGGCGCGATTTGGGATGCCTGGTGGATTTTATGAGTCAAGGAACAGGAGATTGGTAATTTCGATAGTTTTCTGTGTGTGTTAACCCATGGATTCTGGCACTGCAAGGGGCTCCAGCGCAATATTCCCAAAAACTAATACGAGTAGGTTTGCAATAAGCCCGGGTTGAGGCCCAGGTAGCCGGACTGCAGCGGGGGACGTATGGTAGGATTTTATGGGTCAAGGAATTGGAAACAGGCAATTTTGACAGTTTTTTGTAGGTGTTAGCCCACGAATTCTAGCGCTACAAGGGGCTCCAACGTAACATTCTCAAAAAATCATACGAATGGGTCCGTAATGAGCCCGACAAGAGACCCAAGTGGCCTGACGGCGAGGAGGGACACCTGGTGGGATTTTATGGGCCAAGAAACAAGAAACAATAGATTTCGACAGTTTTCTGTGGGTGTTAGCCCATAGATTCAGGCTCTACAGGGGGCTCTATCGAAACATTCCCAAATAATCATATGAGTGGGTCGACAATGATCCCGAAAAGAGGCCTAGGTGGCCCGACGGTTGCGGGGGACGCCTGGTGGGATTTTATGGGCTATGGAATAGAAAACAAGTAATTTTGGTATTTTTTTGGATGTTAGCCCACAGATTCTGGCACTGCAAGGGGCTACAACGTAACATTCCTAAAAAATCATATGAGTGACTCTACAACGAGCCCAAGAAGAGGCACAGGTGGCTCGGCAGCGGCGGGAGATGCCTGGTGGGATTTTATTAGGCAAGGAATAGGAAATAAACGATTTCAATAGTTTTTCTGTGGGTGTTAGCACATGAATTATGGTGCTGCAGGGGTCTGCGGTGCAATATTCTCAAAAAATCATGTAAATAGGTCTACAATGAGCCTGGGAAGAGGCCTAGGTGGTGCTGTGGTGGCGGGGGCCGTCTGGTGGGATTTTATGGGCTAAGAATAGGAAATAGGTGATTTCTGCAATTTTCTATGGGTGTTAGCCCATGGATTATGGGGCAGTAGGGGGCTCCAGTGCAACATTCCCTAAAAACCATATGTGTGGGTCCACAATGAGGCCGGGAAAAGGTCCAGTGGCCCAGCATCGGTGGGGGACGGCTGGTGCAATTTTATGGGCCAAGGAACAAGAAACAGATGATTTTGACAGTTTTCTATGGGTGTTAGCCCACGGATTCTAGCGCTGCAGAGGGCTCTGGTGCAACATTCGCAAAATATTACACGGATGGGTCTGCAACGAGCTCGAGAAGAGGCCCAGGTGGCCCGACGATGTTAGGGGACGCATGGTAGCATTTTATGGGCCAAGAAAATAATAAACAGGCGATTTCGATAGTTTTCTATGGGTGTTAGTCCTCTTGCACTACAGGTGGGCTCCGATATAACATTCACGAAAAATCATATGAGCGAGCCCCCAACGAGCTCGGGAAGAGGCCCAGGTGACGTGGCGACGATGAGGTATACCTGGTGGGATTGTATGGGCCAAGGAATAGAATACATGTGATTTCGATAATTTTCTATAGATGTTAGCCCATGGTTTTTGTCACTGCAGGGGGGCTCCGGTGCAACATTCATGAAAAATCATACGAGTGGATCCGCAACGAACCCGAGAAGAGGCCTAGGTGGCCTCGAGATGGCGAGGGACGCCTGGTAGGATTTCATGGGCCAAGAAACAAGAAATAGTCAATTTTGATGGTTTTCTATGGATGTTAGCCCATGGATTCTGGCGTTGCATGACGCTCTGGTGCAACATTCCCAAAAATCATATGAGTTTGCACACAATGAGCCAGGGAAGAGGCCTAGGTGGCTCGACGGCGGTAGGGGAAGCTTGGTGGGG
Source organism: Solanum virginianum (assembly GCA_000787875.1). NCBI lineage: Eukaryota > Viridiplantae > Streptophyta > Magnoliopsida > Solanales > Solanaceae > Solanum > Solanum virginianum. The sequence continues at coordinate 64,824 of DF359813.1, forward strand.
TTTTATGGGCGAAGGACCAGGAAACAAGTGATTTCAGAAGTTTTCTGTCGGTGTTAGCCGATGAATTCTGGCACTGTAGGGGCTCCTGCGCAACATTCTCGAAAAGACACACGAATGGGTTTGAAACGAGCTCGAGAAGAGGCCTAGGTGGTCCGGTGGCAGTGGGGGACGCCTGGTAGTATTTTATTGGCCAAGGATCATGAAATAAGTGATTTCGACAGTTTTCTGTGGGTGTTAGCCTACGAATTCTGGAGCTGCAGGGGGCTCCAATGCAAAATTCTCGAAAAATCATACGAGTGGGTCTGCAAAGAGCCTAGGAAGAGGCCTAGGTGGCCTAGTGGGGGTGGGGGACGCCTGGTGGGATTTTATGGGCCAAGGAATAGGAAACAACTGATTTAGAAAGTTTTCTATGGGTGTTAGCACACAGATTCTAGCGCTACAGGGTGCTCCAGTGCAACATTCCCAAAATATCATGCCAGTAGGTTCGCAACGAGCCAGGGAAGAATCCCGGTGGCCCAATGGCGGCGGGGGACTCCTAGTGGGATTTTATAGGCCAAGAAATAGGAAACAAATGATTTTGGTAGTTTTTAGGGGTTTTAGCCTAGGGATTCTGGTGCTGCAGAGGGTTCCGTTGCAACATTCCTGAAAAATCATATGAGTGGATCCGCAACGAGTCTAGGAAGAGGCCAAGGTAGCCCGGCGGCGGTGAGGGATGCCTGCTAGGATTTTATGGGCAAAGGAATAAGAAATAGGTGATTTCGATAGTTTTCTATGGGTGTTAGCTCACAAAATTTGGCGTTGTAGGGGGTTTCGGCGCAACTTTCACAAAACATCATACGAGTAGATTCGCAATGAGCCCGGGAAGAGGCCCAGCTGGCCCGACATTGGTGGGGGAGATTTTGTGGGCCAAAGAATAGGAAGTAGACGATTTTCGTAGTTTTCTACTGGTGTTAGCCCATGACTTTTGGCACAATAGGGGGTTCCGGCGCAACATTCTTGAAAATTCATACTAGTAGGTCCATAACAAGGCCAGGAAGAGGCTCAGGTGGCCCGGCGGTGACGGGGGGTGCCTAATTGTATTTTATGGGCCATGGAATAGGAAATAAGATATTTCAACATTTTTCTGTGGGTGTTAGCTCACGAATTTTGGCGCTGCAGGGGGCTCCGATGCAATATTCCTGAAAAATCTTAGTAGTGGGTCCGCAACGAGCTCGGAAAGAGGCCCAGG
>DF359812.1:10145-53592 GCA_000787875.1 Solanum virginianum
GTCTTTAGCGATGGGAAATTTTATCGCTAAAAGTATAAATCCAGTTGTTATTAGTCAATAATGACCATTAAAATTTTTGTCATCATCGGTAATTAATAGCTCTGATGTTAAAAGTTAACGATCGGATTAAATCACGTCGTTAAAAGTTAATGATCGGAGTAAATCTGGTCATTAAAAAATCTTTAATGACGACAAAAATCCGGTCGTTATACCTTTTTTTGGAGTAACAAATTTTTTCCTTCATCTATTGATATTCTAGTTATTAAAAAAAAAGGACAAGCCCAGTGCACTTTTGAGGAAGGATCCGACCACAAGGATCTATTATACGGTAGCCTTACCTCACATTTTCACGAGATGATGTTACCAAGATTTGAACCCGTGACCTTTTAGTCACATGACAATAACTTTATCAGTTAATCTAAGGTTCCTTTCAGTTCTAGTTATTAAAACCTTAATTATAACCACAAATCAAATCAGTAAAAGTGCAAACTGCATATGGATATGCACACACAAACATACAAATAAGTGCACATATGAAAAACATTCAAATTGATTATATTCATATAAAATTTCATAGTTCACTATAAAGAATGATATTATGTAAAGTGACAAAAATATAGACATATAATTTTGTATGATATTATATTTTTTAACTCTTAATAAAAGAATATCTAAAATAACTTTAAACAATTTCTGAAATATGAAATGCATTCTTCTTGTGCTTCAAAATTTTCTGTCGCGTATACTTCTTTGCACTTTTTCTGAGGATGAGTTCTTCAAATTGCATGATCTGTCAAAAGACAAGTATAAAAACTTCATGAAAGTTATTAATATTACTCTTAATAACTATTATCTTTTATTTCTTTTTGCAAAATCAAAGATTAACAACAATAAAATATAAAATTTGTTTATGTTCTCACAACCAAATAAAAAGAAAGTTAGGCTTTCTAGTTCTAGACATAAAGTTGTTTGTTTTGTATTTTGCACCTTAAGTTATTGACTTTTTGCACATTGCTTCATGTATAAACCCCCCAACTTTTTTTAGTTCACTTTTTATACTAATGGTATTCACCTAATATAAATAATTCAATTTCATTAAAATTATTATGAGATACAAATCAATTATATCATCTTAAATTTTAAATAATGAAAAAAATCTAATATAAGTAATTTAATATCATTAAAATTATTATGAGATACAAATCAATTATATCATCTTAAATTTTAAATCATAAAAAATCACAATTTCTTAATTAATTAGTTGTTAATGATATGTCATGTAAAGCTTTTTAAAGTTTCTGTTTGTATAATTTCATGTTATAGTTTTCTAACTCAAACGAATGATTTTTTTTTGTATATACCTGTTAGCTTCACAACCAATAATGAAAAAAAATTAATACAATACATATTTTTTTATTAGAAGAAACATTACTACTGAATATTGATTCTTAAGTCTATTAATTGAGGTAATTTCCAAGTGGAGAAACATCTATCCTCTTGATAAAATTACTTACGACAAATTTATATAACTTTTCTACCTTAAATTACTTCTTATTTTAATTTTTTGTTTTATTACAACTTTTCGTTTTGACCTACTTCATCTTGCATCTATAAAAATTTAAAGTAAGGATGAATAAATTGTCTCTCAAAATAATACATATATAGAAACTATATCAACAAAACATTTAAGTTAAAAGAAATTGTTCCAAAAAGATTGTAACTAAATAATTTTATAATATTTTAAAATTTTATATAATTGACTATAATAAGAATGATGGATAGAGTTATTAGAAAATAATATATTAATATTTTTTATTAAACTTTTTTTATGAAATACGTAAAACTTTAAAAGATGGATGATTTTTATCAGAATGATTAACAAAATCTCACTTGCTATACTTATAACATGATTTGGTCTGATCTCTTTACATTCATATTAATTAAAACATATTTTTCACTAACTAATATAATATATTTTAACGATGGGATGTTATATTTTTTAACAATCAAATTTGTCCCCTTGTTAATATTGGATTAAAATTTATCTTTAAGACTGTAAAAAGGTTCGGCACTATAAGTGTATTTATAATGACCAAAGAAAAAGTTGGTCACTATAAGTGTATTAATAACGATCAGAAAAAAATTTAATCACTATAAGTATATTTATAACGATCGGCCTAGAATCGTTATTTCTATATATCTCAAAATCTGTATGTGATATCAAAAATCTGACTTCATATTCTTGATCAAGGGAAAAAATTGAGTGGGAAATGGGTTTAACCCCGATTTTAGAGGACCCATAGCGAAATATTTGGTCGCTATAAGTATATTTATAATGGCCACATTCATTTCCCTTTGTTAAGGTATGGTCTTAAACGTATTTTTTCTTGTAGTGTTCCGGGCCCCTGGCGTGACGCGCCAAGCGTGCACCTCTGTGTATTTTGTGCCATTTTTTTTTATCTCAGTCCAAGTCTTTGGGTCTTGGGCCTAATTCTTCCCATCCGTAAAAATATCTATACTTAGTCATATTTCACCTTCATATCATACAAGACATTCCCCAATATGCTCTCAAACATTTAGACAAATATTTCACTCAAAATTTCAAGTGTCAAACCTCATTCCGGATGTTAAGGATTTCACTCGAGTTTCAAGTTCTCATCTCAATCTTCATCAAGGAATTCTCCGAAGCTAAGGTATGTGTATTTCAACCATTGGGTCCTTTCACCCATAGTGCCCAAGCTTCCTTTTGACATAAACTTCATGTCTTTAAGATGCTTTATTTATGGGTCTTATTTATTATAAATTTGACTATGAACTATGTTTGTTTCATGAAAGTGTGATTGTTTGATCATGTTTTGAGCTATGAATCTTGGATCCATCTTGAGATTTGACAAAGGGTTTCGATGTATATTTCATGATGGTATTACCTATTATTGGTGGGTTGATTTACTTTAAGTTTACTTGCATGATTTCACTCTTGGATTGCATGGTTTTATACTAGCATTGCATACCCACCAAGTGTTTGATAAAATGTTCGGTTAATGTGTCTTGAGCTGTTGAAGGCCTAATGCTTGGCATACGAGTTAAGTGACTTTATGATGATGAAAGGATGGTATTTATGTGATGATTTAATGATATGTATCTATAATGTTGTGAGTTGACCATAACTAATCGAGGGGTTGATACCTTAATCACCTTCGATGGGAGTGGTAAGTCATCAACCAATCGAGGGGTTGATACCTCAATCACTTCTAGGGGATGGTAGTCATGTCCGTCAACCAATTGAGGAGTTGATACCTCAATAGCCTCGGATAAGGGTGGTAAGCCTTCAACCAATTAAGGGATTGATACCTCAATCACTTCCAATAGAGGTTGGTCATGTCCATCAACCAATTGAGGGGTTGATTCCTCAATCACTTCTAAGGGGTGGTCTACCTTGGATTCTAAGTACTATATTTCTTGGTCTATGATTATGGTCTATTCCTTCGCATGCTATATGTCCAATATAAGCATGTTTTACTTCAAATATCATTCATACCTGTCATACTATTATTATGCTATGCATTACTTATGATATTACATTTTGACTATGATGCATATCTCTTGTTGCATTGCATCCTAAATACTTAGTACATTCAAACATACAAACACATATTCTATGACTACATGATGTTACAATGTATGAACCAGAGCTCCTCACAATCATCATCATCCTCCCTGTGGTTAGTACTATCTCTACAAAGGAAGTTGGTGAGTCCTCAATTTCGGGGACAATGTCTTTGATCTTATGCTATGTATAAAGACTCTCTTTCTTTTATTATATGTTTTGACTATGAGGGTGAGCCCAGTTGCTTATATTGGCCCCCTCTAAATTCTATGTTTAGAGGTGTTGTTGGACAAGTTATCTAATTATGCTTGAGCTTGACTCTCTTTGACTCTTTGATGTTTTATGATATGGAAGACTTCTCTTAGCCCCTTTTTCCTTTACTTCTATTCTTTTAAAGTTGTTTGATTGCTTTCATGACCAAAGATGTTTAATGATATTCTAAGAGGCTTGTTTGGGGTCCCTTTGGGTTCCCCATTCACCATATCACGTCTAGGCCCTAGGCTTGGGTCATGATAGAGGTGTGAAAACCATCAACCAATTGAGGTGCTGGTTCCTCATTTGCCTTTCCAAGGGGGTGGTAGGCCTTGGATTCTATAATGATGGTCTCTTACTACACATGTAATATGTTCTATATAAGCATGTTTACTTCAAGCATCATTCATGCAAGTTATATTGTTATATGCTCATCCATTGCCTAATTATGCATTTAGATTATGTCGCCTATCTATTGTTGCATTGTATCCTACATACTTAGTACATTCAAATATACTAACGCATACTCTACACCTATATGATGTTACCATGTAGGAACTAGAGCTCAACTTGATCATTCTCCTCCGTGACGTGGCTAGTACTATCTCTTGAAGCAAGTTTGGTAAGTCCTTAACTCCGAGGATGATGTCTTTGATCTTATGTTATGAAAAGAATTTCTTTCTTTTAATGTATGCTCTTGACTAAGAGGGTGAGCCCGGAAAGTTTTCTTGGCCCTTACTAAACTCTTAGTCTAGAGGTGTTGTTCGACAAGTTATATAATGAAGCTTTGAGCTTTGACTCTATGTTTTTAAGCTATTAAAGACTCCTTTAGCCCTTTTATCCTTATTTTATGTTCTCTTGTTGTTGTTTACTTGTTTCTGGGACCAATGATGTGAAATCATATACTAAGAGGCTTGTTTGGGGTCCTTTTGGGTTCCCCATTCGTTGGGTTATGTCTATGCCCTGGGTCTGAGTCGTGACAAAATCAATCATTCAAACCCTCTTAGAGGACTTTAGAGGTATGGACCTTATCCAATCAGTCCTATGTTAACGACTAAGTTATTGAGTTTTTGAGTTCAACTTGGACTTACTCTTACCAAAATGGAGCTTAATACTCCCCCAAAGTCTCAATGGTCATATCAATTAGTCGCATAAGGACCCTTATCAATCTATCACAATCAAGCCTTTTGGCCTATCAACCATCCAATCAGTTTTCAATCACCTCTTTCGAGAGCATTTCAGACAATCGTTAAGAGGACTATCAATTTAGACTAATCATTTGAATTCAATTATGAAGACTCTCGGGACCATCAAGTTCTATCAACATCATCATCATGCTCAATTACAAGCATAATATCAAGGCTCTAGACTTAACTCCTAGGTTCATTCATACAAATATTTATTAAATAATATCTAGAATTTATGAAATTACTTATGCAAAAATATTTGTTCAATAAGTCAAGTTCATGATGATAATCAAGAATGTAAAAATACGTAGAATATATAGTTTGAAGGAAAATCTTCAAAGTAACATGCACGAAGACTCAAGACTTTAACAATCATTCTATTATGAAGTTTAAGAGACAATATAACCAGGGTTTAGGTGGTAATTGATGAAATTTGTGTATTCAAGAAATTAACTTATGACAACTATCAATTATATAATAGCATGTAAGAATATTATAGGATTTTAGGAAAATTTTGAAGAAAGCATTAATGGAGGCTAAGTCTTCATAATTCATTAATCTGTGTTATGAGGCACATGGAGGAACTCTTTTCATGTTTTGGATAGCCTTACATACCTGAAAGAGAAATCTCTTGAAGAAACCTTTGTTTGCCCTTAAATATGAAGAACCCTAGTCTCTTCTTTGGGATAAATTTTTAATGCCAATTATAATGTTTTCAAGGATTTTTGCATTAATGGGAGGTTAGATATTTGATAGGTTAGCAAAGTTAGTTAGGGGTAAAATGTCAAAAATAACCTTTTGAGATAGTCAAATAATCATCAAAATTGAAATAAATGACCTTTTTATGAGTTTTGGGGGGCCAAAATGATAGTCTATAGTCCCCATCGCCAAACCATTCAGTGGTACACCAAATAGAGTCCCCTGGTCACCCTTTTTTTAACATTTTCTCTGCCTTTTCAAAACATTTTGGTGGTCAAATTCAGTGGATCCCCGAAGTTGATAGTCCAGACACATTTTAGTAAAATAGTCATAGCATTTTACTACGAACTCCGATTAAGGAAAAATAGCTGTGTTGGAAAGATAATTCAAAGATCTTTAATTTGAGACATTATGGGTCACCCAACTCACATATCCTAAGAGATATATCTATTTGAAGTTGACCCTTCTATTAACTCATATCGAAACTTAGCCGATGGAAAAGTTTTGAACTTGACTTGGCCTTGGGTGTCCCTTATGATCTCAAACCACATCTAACACACTTTAATGATTTTAGAAAGGACCTTATTATACATTTTTAACTTTGAAGTTATTGGTTCACCGAGTTTCATAAACTTTCATATCAAAACTCAATTAGTAAGGATGATTTCATCTCAACTCTGTGTTAAAAGATCTTTATAAGTTTTATTCGTCTCAACTCTACTATACTACTATAGAAGAGATTTTTAAATCTATACTCAAGAATAGAATGACTTGGTATGATCCCATACACATAAGAGGGACGTTCAAATCATAACTTAGAAGGTTTCAAGGTGTTACAAGACTGATATAGAACATCTAGGTCTGATAGAGGTGAGCACTAGCTCAATGGTAACTCAACTTAGGGTCCTTATTATCCATAATTCTCGTGTTATCCTATTTTGGACTTTCGGATAACACCCTTGGATTTGTTTGATAATGGAATTGATTTTAGTTTGGCTCTCAGGCTGCATTGAGGTATTTAGAGATGGAAGAAGTGGTTATGAAGGTTGGGGACAACATTAGATATAGGGAATTTTAAGTAGCTTACTTGGAATCCATAATCATTGACACTATCAGGAGGTTTCACTTGCAATTCGAGTTTTGACTCTGTGCTTTCTGTTATTGATTACTCATCATCTTATATAGAGTTGACATATAGAGTTCAGCTGAAACACCCTAAAATGTGCCCGAAAATGTGCCTAAAAAATACCCATAATTATAATTTATACATATCTCAAATTTCGTGCGTGATATCAAAAATTTGACTACACACTCTTGATCATGGGGTAAAACTGAGTGGGAAGTGGATATAATACCAATGTTAGAGCAACTGTATCAAAATTTTGATTTTTGTCAAATTTGCGCAAAATAGTAGGGGTGCATGTTGGCTCTGCAACACGGAGTCATCGCGGAGTAGTGTATTTTATTGCCAGTTTTTCTCATTTCAGCCTAAGGCTTTGGGGACTTGGGCCTAAGCCTTCATATGAGTAAAAACACCTTTACTTAGTCATTTTTCAACCTCATATCACTCAAGACATTCCCCAAAACCCTCTCTTACACTTCGCCAAATATTTCATCCAAAACGCATTTCGGATCTCAAGAATTTCATTTAAGCTTCAAGTTGTCATTCAAGTCTTCATCATGAAAACCTCCAAAGTTGAGGTATGTGGGTTTTAACTATTGGGTCCTTTTACCCATGGTGCCCAATCTTCCTTTTTATGTAAATTGCATGTTTTCATGTTGATTTATCTATGGGTACTACTTACTATGGATTGATTATAAACTATGTTGTGGTTTCATGAAATGTGGATTGTTTAAGAACGTTTTGAGCTAAGAACCTATGTTCTATGCTGTGATTTGATGAGGGATTTCAATGTATCTTATATGAGGGTGTTACCAAGTGTTGGTGTGATAATTGATATTAAGTTTTCTTACATGATTTCACTCTTGAATTGCATGATTTTGTACTAGAATTACACACCCACCAAGTGTTTGAGAAAATGTCTAGTTATGGATTCTTGAGTTATTGATGACTAATTGCATGGCCTATGAGTTAAGTGGCTTTATGATGATGAAAGGAATGTATGTACATGTTAAATTCATTAAAAGTAACTATAGTGTTGCAAGTTGACCACACCTTGTTGAGGAGGTGCTATGCCTCAACCACTATGATGGAGGGTGATGTATTCATCTACCAGTTAAGGTGTATATACCTTAACCACTATGTTGGAGGCTGCTATGTCCATCTACCGTGTTGAGGGTTATATACCTTGGCCACTTTGATAGGGGTGACATGCCCATCTACCATGTTGATATATGTATACCTTGACCACTATGATGGGGGGTGATATGCCCATCTACCAATTTAGGGGTACATACCTCAATCACCTTCCAAGGGGGTGACATACCTTGGATACCAATTACTAATTTGCTTGGTCTATGTTGATGGTCTGTTCCTACACATGTAATATGTTCTATACAAGCATTTTTTACTTTAAGCATTGATCATGCATGTCATATTGTTATTATACTACCCATTGCCTATGTCTATGCATTTTGATTATGTTTCCTATCTCTTATTGCATTATATCCTATATACTTAGTACATTCAAACCTACTAACACATACTCTATGCCTACATGATGTTCCCATGTATGAACCAGAGCTCCTCATGATCACCCTCGCCGTGGCTAGTTATTACATCTTTAAAGTTAAGTTATTGGTGAGTCCTCAAAGTTTGGGGACATTATCTATGCTACTCTTGCCTTTGTCATTTCTTAATGATTCTTAATGTTGAACTCTGTACACTATGAGGTGAGCCCGGAAAGTGTCTTGGCCCCCGCTCAAGTCTATATTTAGAGGTGTGTTTGGACAAGTGATGTAATTATGCTTTGAGATTTGACTTTTTTATGATTTATGATATTAATAACCTCCATTAGTCCCTTTATCCTTATTTATACTTTCTTGATGTTGTTTACTTCGCTTCCGCGACCAAGGATGTGAGATTGATATGCTAAGAAGCTTATTAGGTCCCTTTGATTTCCCATTCGTCGTGTCATGTCTTTTCCCTATGCATGCATCATGACAAACTTTGTATGCGAGTACTATATTGTTAATGGTCCTCGGTATCCAACACACCGCATCAATTTGAGTCTTGTTCATGGCTGTGAAATGAACCACAACTATGAGTAAAAGGCTATGAGTTATTTTAGGAAATGTTTCCCTTCTTCTTGATCTATGTCCTGCTATAAAAGTTAAGGTAAGGTTATCCCCTACCAAATTTCCTTTGCTATGCTAGATCATGCCTATTCCAAGAGGAAGAAAAGCTCGTACACCCAAAGAACAATCGGCTCATAAAGAGTTCCAGGATGCTATTGCCATGTTAGCTCAAGCTATGACTAATAAAATCAACTAAGGGGCAAGCCGCTCATGCTTTTACTCTGGCATCTTTGGTGAGGGATTTTATGAGGATGAACCCATCGGAGTTTCATAGGTCAAAAGTGGATGAAGATCCTCAAGAATTTATTAATGAGGTATACAAAGTATTGTCAATTATGGGTGTTAGGTTAGAGGAGAAAGCGGAGTTGGCATGCTACCAACTCAAAGGGATGGTCCAAATATGGTTTACTCAATGGAAGGAGGAGGAGAGAAACAACAATGAGATCCTTTGGGAGGATTTTCAGATGGCGTTTCTCAATCGGTGTTTCCCTTAAGGGCTAAGGTAAGCCAAAATGAAGGAATTTCTGAATCTAAAGCAAGGGTCGATAAGTGTAAGGAAGTATGCCCACAAGTTCAACCAACTATCTAAATATGTTCTACAATTAGTGGCCGGGCCAAGGTCTAGGATGAACTTGTTTGTGATAGGTGTGTCCGACTTGGTAAATGAAAAATGTCATGCCATCATATTGATAGGTGATATGGACTTGTCCCACCTCATTACTTATGCCGAACATTTGGAGGGGTAAAAGTTGAGCAAGAGGAGAATGGGTGAGGCCAAGAAGGTAGGTTCCAAAGTCCCAATGGTAGCCTGTTTCATCAAGACCAAAGTTCTTCCGATTCTCCTAATAGAAGGTTAGCTAATAACAACCCAAGTGTCTAAGGTAGTGATGGTGTGGTGCCTAATACTATATGGCCAAGATGTGATAGAGCTCACGATAGCCTATGCTTGAAGGATACTAATTCTTATTATGGGTGTGGTAAAGTGGGTCATAAGGTAATGGACTATCCTCGTAATCGCAACAAAGATAGAGATGGTCGTCTACAAGGGCAAGATGCAAATGTGGGTCCTAGGGGAAGAGGAGGCCAACAAGGTAATGCCCTAAGACACAATCAGTTTTTTACTATCCAAGGGAGATAAAGGGTAAATGAGGTACCCAATGTCATCACCAGTATGTTAAAAGTTTTTTATTTTGATGTGTATGCATTGATAGACTTGGCTGCCACTCTTTCTTTTGTTACTCTTTTTGTTGCCAAAAAATTTCATGTTAACCCCGAATTATTATGTGAGCGATATGAGGTGTCTACTCTCGTTGGTGCATCTATTATTGCTAGAAGAGTCTATACAAATTGTCCCATTTTTATTTTCCATAAAATGTTGCCTTGTGATTTTGTTGAGTTGGATATGATGGATTTCAATGTCATTCTTGGGATGGATTGGTTGCTTGCATATTATGCCTCTATTGATTGTAGAACCTGTAGGGTCAAATTCTAATTCCCAAATGAACTCACCCTTGAGTGGGAGAGTCATGATGTGGTGGTCAAGGGTAGATTCATTTTTGCATTAAATCCTAAAAGTTGATTTCTAAGGGGTGTCTATATCATCTTGTGAGGGTTAGGGATATTAAGTCCAAAGTCCCTCCTATAGAGTTGATTCTGGTGGTTAATGAGTTCCTTGATGTATTTCCTAGTAAGCTTCCAAGTGTTTCTTCCCAAAGGGGAATAGATTTTGGCATAGACCTCCTTCCCAATACTCAACCCATATCTATTCCCCCTTATCGTATGGCCTCGGCAGAGTTGAAGGAGCAATTGTTGTTGGAGAAGGGTTTTATTATACCTAGCCTATCATCTTGGGGTGCAACAATGTTGTTTGTGAAGAAGGATGGCACTCTTAAAATGTGCATTGACTACTAGCAACTTAATAAGGTCATCGTGAAGAATAGGTTTCCTCTACCAAGGACTGATGATCTTTTTGACCAACTTTAAGGGGCTAGTCACTTCCCTAAAATTGATATTCGGTCCGGGTACTACCAAGTGAAAGTGAGAGAGTGTAACATTCCCAAGACAACTTTTTGGACTAAGTATGGACACTATGAGTTTGTGATTATGTCCTTTGGTTTGACTAATGGTCCTGTTATCTTCACGGATCTTATGAATAGGGTTTTTAAATTATACCTTGATTTTTTTGTGGTGGTTTTCATTGATGATATATTGATTTATTCCCATAGTGAGAAGGAGAATGTGGATCACTTGAGGATGGTGCTACAAATCTTGAGGGAGGAGACGTTGTATGACAAATATGAAAAATGTGAGTTTTCATTGAAAGAGGTCATCTTTCTAGGTCATGTGGTGTCGGGTGATGGTAGCAAGGTGGATCCTAAGAAGATCGAAGTGATTAAAAATTGGCGTAGACCTTTGACTCCATCAGACATTAGAAGTTTCTTGGGTTTGGTGGGTTACTACTGGAGGTTTGTTAGTGGTTTCTCTTCTATTGCTTCTCCCATAAATAAGTTGATCCAAAAGAAGGAAAAATTTGTGTGGACCAATGAATGTGAGAAGAATTTCCAAACATTGAAAGATAAGCTTATCTTCGCTCGTATCTTGTCTCTACCAAAAGGATTGGAAGGGTTCGTTGTGTATTGTGATGCCTCAAGAATTGGTTTGGGTTGTGTCTTGATGCAAAAAGGTAAGGTGATAGCTTATGCCTCTAGACAACCTAAGGTGCATGAAAAGAACTATCCTATCCATGATCTTGAATTGGCCATCATGGTATTGGCCTCAAATATTTAGAGTCATTATTTCTATAGGGTTCATGTTGATTCAATATGTGTTCACCTAAAAGGATCTCGACTTGAGACAAAAAAGGTGGTTAGAGCTTCTTATGGATTATGATATGAGTGTGCATTATCACCCTAGTAAGGCTAATGTTGTGGCTGATACTCTAAGTAGGGTTTTTATGTGTAGCTTAGCACATATTGATGATGGGGGCAAGGAGGTGGCTGGAGAGGTCCATCGGTTCGCTAGATTAGGGCTAGGTTGGAAGAGGTTGATAATGGTGGTGTCATGGTTGTTGATGGTGGTAAGTCTTCATTAGTTGAGGAGGTAAAGGCAAAGCTAGATCTTAACCCCGCCTTATTAGAATTGAAGTCCTTGGTAAGAGATGGTAAGGTGGAGGTTTTCTCCCAAGGAGGAGATGGTGCCCTTAGGGACCAAGGTAGGTTATGTGTACCCAATATTGATGACTTGAGAAAGAAGATTTTAGATGAGGCTCATAATTCTTCCTATTCTATTCACCCCAGTTCCACAAAGATATATAGAGATTTGAGGGAAGTATTTTGGTGGGGTGGTATGAAGAGAGACATTGCTAAGTTTGTATCTTGTTGTCATAATTGCCAACACGTTAAAGCTGGGCATCATAGGTCGGGTCACCTAGCCCAAGATATAGAGATTCCTATTTGGAAGTAGGAGGACGTTAACATGGATTTTGTGGTTGGGTTGCCTAAGACTAGAAAGCATTTTGATTCTATTTGGGTTGTGGTTGATAGATTTACAAAGTTGGCTCATTTCCTATCGGTAAAAACTACATATGGTGCTGAAGATTCTGCTAGATGGTACATTCATGAGTCGGTCAGATTGCGTGGGGTGCCTTTGTCTATCATTTCAAATCGTGGTGCTCCATTCACTTCTTACTTTTAGAGGTCCTTCCAAAGAGGTCTTGGTACCAAGGTAAAGCATAGTACGACCTTTCACCCTCAAACGGATGGCCAAGTCGAAAGAACTATCCAAAGTCTTGAGGATATGCTTAGAGCTTTTATTTTGGAGTTTAAGGGTAGTTGGGATGAACATCTTTCACTCGTTGAGTTTTCTTACAACAATAGTTATCATTCAAGCATTGGTATGGCTCCTTTTGAGGGTCTCTATGGTAGATGTTGTAGGTCGCCAGTTGGATGGTTTGAGTGAGGGAGATGGCTTTGTTAGGCCTGGATTTGGTTTTAGAGGCCATAGAGAAGGTGAGGATGATAAGGGAAAGGTTGAAAACAGCCCTAAGTGAACAAAAGTCCTATGTTGATGTGAGGAGAAGGGATCTTGAATTCACGGTTCGTGATTGGATTTATTTAAAGGTCTCACCCATGAAGGGTAGATTTGTGGGTCCTTATAGAGTGTTGAGTAGGATTGGTAAGGTGGCTTACGAATTGGAATTGCCCAATGATATGAATATGGTTTATCCAGTCTTCCATGGGTCTATGTTGAGGAATTGTATGGGTGACCCAAGTGCTATTGTGCCTCTTGTTGTTGTGGGTGTTATTGAAGCCAATTTTACTTATGAAGAGGTTCTAGTAGAAATTCTGGATAGACAAGTGAAGAGGTTGAGGAATAAGGATATAGCTTCCATTAAGGTCATTTGGAGAAACTAACAAGTTGAAAGTGCCACATGGGAAGCTGAGGCAGACATGAATAGATATCCCTATCCCTTCCATTCAACTCAAGACTAAGGTAAGTAAGTCCAAGTCCCCTATGTGATTTCAAGTCTTATGTTACATCCCTTAAGTCATTCCCATGCATTCATGTTTATTTTGACAAGCTCATGGTGATTTTTGACACTTATGTCGAGATTTTTGAAAGTGGTATTTAAGTGCATTTTTGCATTCTTGTTTGGGCTGATTCCTTGATTAGAGTTCTTAAGTACGCTTCTTTGACATTCGATGCTAAATGGTCCCAAGGGGTAGATATTGAAACGCCCTAAAAAGTGCCCGAAAATATGCCTCGAAAATGTCGATAATTGTAATTTCTATATATCTCAAAATCTGTGCGTAATATTAAAAATTTGACTTTATATTCTTGAACAGGGGGCCAAATTGAGTGACAAATAGGTATAACCCCGATTTTAGAGCAACCTTAGCAAAATTTAATTTTTCCATGTTTGCATAAAACAGCAGGGGTGCGTGTTGGCTCTGCGACACAGAGCAGTGTATTTTATTGCCAGTTTTTCTTCTTTTAGCATAAGGCTTGGGGACATGAGCCAAAGCCTTCCTATGCATAAAAACACATTTACTTAGTCATTTTTCAATCCTATATCACTCAAGACATTCCCTAAAACCCTCTCTAACACTTTGCCAAATATTTCATCAAAAGTCAAGTGTCCCAAACTCATTCTGGATCTCAAGAATTTCACTCAAGCTTCAAGTTCTCGTTCAAATTTTCAT
Organism: Solanum virginianum; assembly: GCA_000787875.1. Taxonomy (NCBI): domain Eukaryota; kingdom Viridiplantae; phylum Streptophyta; class Magnoliopsida; order Solanales; family Solanaceae; genus Solanum; species Solanum virginianum. The sequence goes on from DF359812.1 coordinate 24,350, forward strand.
CAAGGAAATCTCCAAAGTTGAGACACGTGGGTTTCAACCATTAGGTCCTTTCACCCATAATCCCCAACCTTCCTTTTTTATCGAATTGCATATTTTCAAGGTGATTTATCTATGGGTACTACTTACTATGAATTGATTATAAACTATGTTGGGGTTCCATAATGTGGATTATTTAAGCATGTTTTGAGCTATGAACCTATGTTCTATGATGGGATTTGATGAGGGGTTCCAATGTATCTTGCATGAGGGTGTTACCAAGTGGTGGTGGGTTGATGAGCATTAATTTTTCTTACATGCTTTCACTCTTGAATGCATGATTTTGAACTAGAATTACACACCCACCAAGTGTTTGATAAAATGTCCAGTTATGAATTCTTGAGTTATTGATGACCTATTGCATGGCCTATAAGTCAATTGGCTTTATGATGACGAAAGGAATGTATGTATATGTTGAATTCATTAAAAGTAACTATAGTATTGCAAGTTGACCCCACCTTTTTGAGGGGGTGCTATGCCTAAACTACTATAATGGAAGGTGTTATGTCCATCTACTAGTTAAGGGGTATATACCTTAACCTTTATTATGGAGGGTGCTATGTCCATCTACCATGTTGAGGGGTACATATCTTAGCCACTTTGATGGGGGGTGGTATGCCCATCTACATGTTAAGGGGGATATGCCTTGACCACTATAATTGTGGGGTGATATGCCCATCTACTAATTAAGGGGTATATACCTCAATCACCTTCCAAGGGGGTGACATGCCTTGGATTCTAAGTACTAGTTTGCTTGGTCTATGATAATGGTGTCTTCCTACACATGAAATTATGTTCTGTAGAAGCATGTTTTGCTTCAAGCATTGATCATACAGGCCATATTGTTATTATACTACTAATGCCTATGTCTATGCATTTTTATGATATTGGCTATCTCTTGTTGCATTGCATCCTACATACTTAGTACATTCAAATGTACTAACATATACTCTATGCCTATATGATGCTATCATGTAGGAACTGGAGCTTCTTAGGATCACCCTCGACGTAGCTATTTGTGACATCTTTGAATATAATCTATTGGTGAATCCTCAAAGTTCGGAGACATTAGCTATGCTACTAATTTCATATTATTGAACTCTTTACACTATGAAGGTGAGCCCAAAAAGTGTCTTGGCCCCCGCTCAAGTCTATATTTAGAGGTGTTGTTGGACAACTAATGTAATTATGCTTTGAGATTTGACTCTTTTATGATTTATTTTATTAAAGACTTCTTTTAGTCCGTTTATCCTTGTTTATACTTTCTTGATGTTGTTTACTTTACTTTCGCGGCTAAGGATGTGTTGATATGGTAAGATGCTTGTTTGGGTCCCTTCGTGTTCCCATTCATTGTGTCACGTCTAGGCCCTAGGCTTGGGTCATGAGATCAGCTCCTTTGATCTCATCATTGTACTTACGGGAAGGTCACATGTCCGATTCAAGGTTCAAACTCTATAACCATTACAACGTTTGATTTTGTTGATACTTCTACTATAGGGGGACTCATCTACAATTTGAGGTCTGAGATCTGTTCTTTCCCTATTTAGAACTAGGAAAGTTTGGCACTTCTAGAATACCTTAGTTCAGCCTGGTTCCTTTATTCTTAGCTTATCTTTTCTATGTAACTGTTGGACTTATGAGGGTTTGTTTGGATTTTTTACTTTAACTTGAGCATGATTGCACCTTCTGGGATTAGGGGAGGGCTTAGTTGGATTAGTTACATTTTAGGTCTTTTTTGTTCTTTTACACTCTGGTGCATACCTTTACTATTTATTCTTGACCTTTGTTTTTCTTCTAGTAGTTCCTATTGCATTTAATTTTCTTATTCAGTCAGTCTATGATACCTACTGAGTACCTACTTCTTAGTTCTCATACTATACTCTACAGTTATTTTCATGATGCAGAGTCAAGTACCAATTACTATCACCATTATTTGAGCTAGAAGTAGCTAGGATTGGGAGTCGAAGGTTAGCACACATTGTCCTGGATTATTATCATCTCTTTTTGTATATTTTATGGTTCAGATAATGCTATTGAGAAAAGATTTTTGTGATTGTATATATTTTTGGTCCACTTTTGGAACTTGTAATCTTTTAGTGGATCTATACTAGTGACCTCTAGGTTCTAGGAGGAATTTTATTTTATTTATATACAATTTTATCTCTTCTCATGTTGATTCTATTTTATTTGTATTCTGTAATTTAGTTTCTACCCATTTACCTATTACTAGATGTTTCAAGTTATAGGTTAGCTTGTCTACCAGCGGCATAGAGTAGGTGTCATCACAGCTCGAGAAATCATATTGTGACACCACTATAAGACCTTTTTAGCATAATACTTGATGCTCGGTTCCTTTAATCCAAGGGGCTCTCTAATAAATCCATATAAGATAGGAAGGTTCTATATCCTGAAAGGATATAGGGTAGCTAACAGAGGGGTGATTTCTTTTCTCATCACGACTGCTTGGCAGTCTGCAATACTCACAAACTTCAGCCACAACACACAACACAATCTATATAAGTAGATAAAATGTTTCACATTTTAGGCTACTTAATCATATTTTAACACATAGAACATTTACAGGAACACTTCTCAACCTTTTATTGATATCACAACAACAAAAGAAAAGACTTTACTCTCTAATGCCCTAGATGAATTTCTGCCCTACATAAATACTGACTGCCCGAGACAGTTACAATTGCTCATATGCTTGGCATATGGCCCTACTAGATAAGTCTATCTGAAACAAACTAACTTTACAACAGTCATACTCCAACAACTGGAACATAATTCGAACTTAAACAAAGCCCCATATGTGCCACACACATGTTTTCCAATGTCTTACATGAAACTGCACCTTGCCCAACACTTAAATATTTATTTGCCTTCCAAAACATGGTTTTATTTCTTCCTTCTTCCATTATTGTTCCCACATATAAATCATCCTTTTCTTTCCATCTTTAAGTCCTACAGTCTTGCCTTGTCTAGCCAACAGACTTGCCCAACCTTACCAAGCCTTAGTCTTGTCAAGCAACATGCTGTCTTGCCTTGCTTTGCTGATGACACTTCCTTGTCTTGTACCCAAGTTTGCTTAGCCATCACTCAAGCATCCTTCATCATTACATCCAAGGTCACTTGCCAACACTCAAGTATCTTGAATACTTTACTGCACTACCAATATTTTTCCGCACAACCACACTACATTTCTTCGCCACCTACATGCCAAGTCCAATGTAGAAGTCCTTGCCATGTAGCTTAGTTAGACTGGGGTCAAGCAGTAGCCCTCTCAATTAGGATGGTTAGTTGTACAACATGAGTTCACATGGTGTATGATTGTAAGAAATTCCACAAGAAAAGTCAAGTTATATTTTTTGTAATTGCTATTATTGCATATATTCAACTTTAAGTTTTATTGTTAAATAACATGTGCATATTTTACAATTCAATTGAATTTGTTTTTTTCTAACTTTAATGCTACTGATTCAACTACTATATATATTATACAGTTTATAATTCGGTACTACGTATTTTAGTGATATAGATTCAGGTCTTTAGGTTCAACAATAGATGTATAACTAGGACCACCTTTATCCAGCTTTGCTAAGAGCTTCTTTCGTTTCAAGAGCTCTAATTTATGTTGAATATGAGTAGTTAGTATAGTAGAGCATTCACGTAACCTAGGATCTTATCTTGACAACTATCTTTAGGGTACTAAAGGCTTCATAAATGAGTTGGTTGAGATAAAGCTTTCACCACTGCTTTACAAACATATGCATTATATATCTTTTAGATTTTTAAATAAAGTTATTGAGGTTATTTTCTAAATTTATCACATGCTTGTTTTTTAAAAGCATTTGCAAGTGTCATTTTACCTAATTAGTAGAAGGCCAGACTAAGAGTTTTGCTTCTGACCAACAATGATTTTTGAGTTTCGATAATATCTAGAGTGTAGGGTCAGATCATGACAATAAATAAAAAAATAGATAAATGATTTAAGTATAAGATATCAAATACATTAAAAGATCGTGAAACAAAGACGTGACCTTGGAATTTCTCCTCAGTTGTCATCACAATTGTTACTTGCTTTTTAGTCTTTGAATTTACATAAATATAAATAAAAAGTTTAAAAATCCTTCATTGGTTGTACTTAATTTTACTTGTGGTATTAGAAGTAACTAGGCACTTGCTAAATAATAAGTGCTCTAGGTGTGATACTAGACTTCATTAGTATTTATTTCTCAAATTATTGCATACACTTTCATGTGTATTAAAATTCAACATCATGTTTTTGGCATTGTTGTCGGGGACATAAAAATTAGCAAATTTCTTCTTTTTCATTTACTGTTTCTTTGTTCGAGTGTTGACAACTTTATCTTAGACATTATTTTTATATATACGATATCTAGTTACAAACTCACATTCACCTAATAGGGGTCGAATTTCATCTTGAACATGACAGAGTACTTCTCCAGAAAAGGAAATAGGCTGCTCTTCGGCAGTTTTGTTCAAATTAGTTCTAGCTAGTGCAGCAAAGAAGTGCATTCTTGTAGAAATGGCGACACCTCCAATGGTAGTATGCGATTTGGCAATCCCACTCACAAGTAGTTTCACTTATAGCCTCTGTAGACTAGTGCAGGATGTAGATTATAGCTGAAGTAGAAAATAGTGCAATATTGCACAGCAGTGGACAGTTTAGAAGTCTTCCAGATGAGGATCCATTGAAGAATATTCAAAATTTTTTGAAAATCACTTATATATACATACCCATAGGAGTCTTAATCGGTTATGTTAGACTTACTCCTTTCCCATTTTCTATTCTTTGAGAAGCCAAGACATGGTTTAAGGCTGAACAATCAAATTCCAATGCTCTGTGGAATGATCTTTCTTAAAATTTTCTTTACATTTTTTTTGCATTTGGGAAGACTACATGATGAAAGAGAAAGACCTTAAGCTTCAATTAGAGAGGGAGGAAACTTATAAACATGGGAAAAAACTTATAGACATGGGAAAGATTCAAATCCATTATCAGAAATTACTAGCATTATTATAATAGTAATGAGGAATTAGTGCATATATCTATTTAGAGTGTTGAGCTGCACATAATGATCATGTATCTAAGTTGTGTGGACAAATTCAGATTTGATGGACTTCATCGGAAATATGCAACAACAAAAACAACATTCCAGTAAATAGCATATCGTGGGGTCTAAGAAGGATAGAGTGTATGCAGGCCTTACCACCATCTCATGGATTTACAGAGATAATTTCTAAAAGACCCTCGGCTCAAATGTGCCCACCCTAAATAAAATATAAATAAAAAATATACAATAACAACTAAAATGAAGAGCAATATCAATTTTATGAGGAAAAATAATAAAAATAGTAGAATAAAGAAAAGGGGTTAGAACACAATCATAATAGCTTGAGTAATCCTATGTTAAATTTAAAAAATCACAAGACAAGATAACATTCTACCCTAATTAACCTTCTACACTGATATGCGACTTCTACTCCTTTGGATCTAATGTTATGTCCTAGGTGATATGAAGTTGTGTCATATAATGTTTAGTCACTTCACCACAATACTTTTTCAGTCTAACGCTACCCCTCCATATACCCCCAAAATCCAACCTCTCGCACCACCTAACTAGGGCATTGACACACCTTCTTTGCATATACCTAAACATGTCATCTGTAAATAATATACACCATGGATCCTTATTCTAAATAGACTATGTAATCTCATCCATCACAAAGCAAAAAGGAAAAGGGATCAGCACAGAACCTTGATGTAGTCCCATCTCAATAGGAAAATACTTTGAGTCTTAGCACGGAACATTGATGTAGTCCCATCTCAATAGGAAAATACTTTGAGCCTCCTCCTATCATTCTAACTAGAGTCTTGACTATATCATGCATATCCTTTATCACCCTACTATAGACCACCAAAATATCTTTGTCATAAGCGTTCTGAAGATCATTAAACACCATATAGAGGTCCTTATTTCTTTTTCTATATATATCACTCTATCAGTCTTAGCACAAGACGGATTGCTTTAGTAGTCGATCACCCCATCATGAATCCAAACTGATTCTCTAAAGTGGACACTCCTTTTCTTACCTTATCTATACCACTTCAAGACCTTCATAGTGTGGCTTAGCAAATTTGATACCTCCATAATTATTATAGTTTTTGATACCATCCTTATTTTTGTATACTAGAACCATTGTACTCCACCTATGCTCATTGAAAATCTTAGTCGTCTTCAAAATAACATCAATTATCTTGTTAGCCACTCCATACCTGCCTTGTCAGTGCTCTTTTAAAATTCTAAAAGAATCTTGTAGTGTTTGGTTGCTCTTCCCTTACTCATCCTCCTAATAGCACGTCTAACCTCCTTAATCCTAAAACACCTGATTTTTAACAAAACTTCTAAAGACTATGAGAGTGTCCCAAATCACCTAACAAGGTGTCACTGTCTCCATTCCCATTAAGAGTTTATGGAAGTATACTTTCCACTCCTGCTTAATGTAGGTCTGGTCCATCAATATCTCACCTTTCTCATTCTCAATAAACTACATTTGATCTAAGTTATGAGATTCTCTCTCTCTCTCTCTATCTATCTCTCTCTTTCGCAAGCCTATATGGTTTTTTATCTCCACCTTTTTCCTTAAATCGATATATAAGAGTTCAAAAGTTGTCATCTTGGCACTTGTGATGACTAACTTTGCTTTTGTCTTTGTTGTCTTATAGATATCCTTAAGCCTCTGCTTTACATCCTCATTGAGACACTCCAGCCACTTTGTATATTCAACCTTCTTAACTTCCCCGTTGCCTTGAAATTCTCCATTCCACCACTAGTCTCCTTAACGACCACCGAAGATCCTTCTTGAAATCTCTAGTACCTCAGTAGTTGCTTCTCAAATGCAACTAGCAGTCATGTTCCACTTGTTGTTCACATTCTCACTACTACTCCAAGGCCCCAAACCAATCAACTTGTCCCTTTTCTCTTGATAAAGGGTAGGAGTTAGGCTCCCATATCTAAACCTTAACCGATTAAAAAGTGTCTTCTTCCTATTATCCCTCTTACAATCCATAAAAAGGCTTATATCACCCTTTGGAAGTAGTGCATAATCTATCTGAGCCATAGCTACTGTGTTATGAAAAGTAACCAAGTGATTTTCCCTTTTTGGAAAACATAGGTTGACAACAAATAGCTCAAAGGCTCTCGCAAAGTCTAGGTGTAACACTTCTCATGCGATTCAGAATGACCCTATGGCATATTTCTTGAATATCATGAAATCCATATTTTTTTTTGGCAAATCTGACTTCATATTCTTTTTCAGGAGGACAAATTGTGTAAGAAAAGGATCGCGTTTGATTTTTTAAGTCAACCGTATCAAAAATAAATTTTTAGTTTATTTGGCCTTAACCAAATGAGTGTGTGACCAATTTGCATCGCTGCTTGGTTCCGTGATAGTACGAATGTGGCTAAACTCATTCCTAGGCCAAATAGGAAAAAATTGAACTTCACATGAAAATGACCTCTTCAAGAGCATGTTCGCGTCGCCTACTTGTTCCATCACTATGTAAATTTTTTTGAAAATTTTTAGATTCAAATGAGGGCAATTGGGACATATCCTAATATTCATATAAATGTAAATCCCCAAACATTCTCTCATTTTTTCCCTAATGCTCTCTCAAACGCTCGCTAAATCCTCTCAAAATCTCCCATTATTCCCCATACAAAAATCCTCCATGCTTTTGGATTTCAAATTCTCCCATTCAAGGTCAAGACTCAAAATGGTTCCTCAAGCTTTTCCAAGTGTTCTTCTTCATTTTTCAAGATATTAAGGAATGAAGGTTTTCCATCCATGGCTTCTTCCACCTATGGAGTCCCAAAACCTATTTTACTAAATCCTTGAAGTTTCAATGTTAATTTCTTATAGGTACTTCCTATTACGCATGATTTATTTTGAGAAATTGTCTATTGAGTTGAATGGCATGATTTTCTTTTAAGGGTTTTCTATTATGAGCTATTTTATGATATTCAAAGTTAAGAATGTTATGATACCATGAGTTACTATGAAGTTGATGATTTTACGAGATGAATTTCATTTTTTGCTATCAAAGTTTGAATGACGATGTGAATAATTATGGTGACTTATTTAAGAATGATTTAAATTGATAATTTTCACTAAAATGATGCATAATCCTCTTGAATTACATAATTGAAGGCTCTTATCCATTAGCCCACTCAATTTTCATATCATGTTTCTAATAAAGTATGATTTCCTAATGATTAGAGTTCAATTTTATGTTATGAAGGTTTATGAAAGTTAGAATCCCTCTTATGAATGTTAAAGGTGGTGATAAGGACAATTCTCATGACAAGATAGATCCTCCTATGATAAGGACAATTCTCACTTGATGGATTTCATGTTTAAATGAGGTACTCCTTTTATGATGATGCTATATTTTCAAGATTATGAATGACTATGATTTTTCATATGTTTTTAAATATATTTCATGGGAATGACTTTGCACCAAATGTGGCATAGTCGTCATTAACTATGTGCCACCATAGGAGCCCTTATAGACTATGTTAGTGGATCCACGTAGGTCATTTTATTCACTAAAGATGCATGTCCTATTTGACGGCTACCCATCAAGTGGATTCCCCGTGACAATATAGGAGATTATTTAGATTCTGTGTAGTAGCTCACATGGTCTTAAATGTAAATTATGATCACCTCCCATATATGTATGATGTTATAAACTTACGATCTTATATCTCACGTATGTTTTCATTAATGCATTAATCATGTATGTCATATTGAGCTTATTCCTATTGTATATGATTATGCATCTTAATTATATAGCTTATGATCTATCGTTGCATTTCATCCCATATACTATTATGTTTAACATACTCATATATACTTTTGCCTACATGATCTAACCATGCAGAGATCAGAGTAATTCCTTACCCACCTTCTCATGGCTAGTTCAGTTTGTGAAGATCATTTGTTATGGAGAGTCCTCTAGTTTGAGGACAAAATTATTTCTTTATTTTTTATTTTGAGAGCCTAGGACATGTCTTGGACCCTGTCCTACTCATCTTTAGAGGTGTTGTTTGATACTTATGTTATGTCTACACTATCTGATGTTTAGCTTCTTAGGAGACTTCTCCTTTAGTCCTTATCCCCTTTGTGATGTTATTGATGTTGTTGGTGATTTTGGCAAGTGATGATCTTTCTAGCTCCCTACTTCCCCGTAGCTTGAGTCCTAGTAGCCCTTCCCTTTGTTTTTGTTGCGATTGTAATGAAAGTCCCTTTCCCTTTTTTATCTCCACAGAGTGAGTCCATAGCCCTAATTCCCTTATAATGAATTATTTGATGTTGTTATCTGTTACACAACCATTGATGTGCTTAAATTATTCTATGACGCTTATTTATAGTGCCTTTGGGTTCCCTATTCACCATGTCAGACCTAGGCCCTGGGATCAGGTCATGACAAGCTTAGTATTAGAGGACTATATTCATAAATGGTCCTCAGAATTCCAACACACCACATTGAGTAGAGTATTATTTATGGTTGTGAAGCGCGCTAAAACTATGAATAGGATGGTTTTAGGTGTTTAGGAAAAATCTTCACTTTTTTAATTATCCATGTCATGTGTTAGAGCCGAATCCTATAAGGCTTCATTCTTATCTTGGATTCTCTCATTTTTTCCCTAATGCTCTCTCAAACGCTCGCTAAATCCTCTCAAAATCTCCCATTATTCCCCATACAAAAATCCTCCATGCTTTTGGATTTCAAATTCTCCCATTCAAGGTTTGTATACACTGGGTAAAGTGGTGGAAACGATGTTAACCATTCCCTGCTAGTTAATCTATTCCCCAGCACCAAAGTTTCTAATGCAGAGTTTCGATATGCTCTATGGCTATTGGCTCAAGCTATGGCCAATTAACTAAGTCAACAGATAATCACTCTTAGGATATAAAATGATGAGAAAGGGATGAGAGAGTCTATGAAAGCCTGAGTTGATGGTACATCATATTCTATTGGTGTTCTAACGTCCAAGTCCTATAAGGAAAAATGCCTTTTTGCCATTTGTCAAGGATATGGCAAGAAGCATCAAGGGAAGTGTTTGGTCAGTACTAATGGTTGTTTTAAGTGTGGTACTATTAGACATAAGGTGAGAGCTTATCCAGTGGCCTCCAAGGAATTGAGAAAAAGGATTCACATTAATAAGGGTTGATCATCATGTACTGATTCCCCAGAGGTATGGATAAGAAGGGAAGAGACCCTTATCCTACCTGTGACAAGTGTGGAAGATGTCATCCAGTAGATTGTTTGGCTGGTTTGAGTGCATGTTTTGGGTGTGGTGTAATAGATCATAAGTTAAGGCATTGCCTATGGGTTTCTAAGAATGATAAGGATGATTGTCGAAGATCTCAGTCCTACCCCTCTAAGGATCCCCAAACTTAGTATGTTGCTTCATTTGGTATGGTATGACTTTTCTTTGTTGTGGTAATGATTGGTGTAGGATGGAACTAATTTTAGGGTGTCGCACTTAGTTCAGTAACTTGGGCAGTTGAGTTGTGGTGTTAGTAGAAGTTTTAACCTTCCATGTTCATCCTCATGCATCATTTATTTTAGTCTTGACTTGTTGTTGTTATGCATGCATGTTCATGGAGTAGGTTTTGCTTGAAGTTTCTTGTGCAATGGTGTGAATATATCACTTATGCTTGAAAAATAGTGTTCATTGTTATATACTTTAGAAAATTTCTTGGAAATGATGTTTGGCTTACATTATTTTATTAGTGGTTGATTTTTTATATGCATATCATTCTTCCATTTATTACAGAATAGACAAAGTTAAGTTTCAATTTCCTAAGGAACACATCCTGTTGTGTGGAGGTCACGATTCAATGATTAAGAGTAGGTTTGTCTCTTGCCTTAAGGCTTAAGAATTAATTGCTAAGGGTTGCATATACTATCTTGTAAGGGTTAGGGATTTCGAGCCTAAAGTTCCTCCTATTGTGTCTATTATGGTGGTCAATGAGTTTATTGATGACTTTTTCGATGAGTTCCCTGGGGTTCCCAATGAACTCCCTAGTGTTCCTCCGTAAAGAGATTTGGAGTTTTGTATAGACCTCCTCCCTAATACATGACCTATTTCCATTCCTCCCTTTCATATGGGCCCGGTAGAATTGGATGAATTAAAGGACCAATTGAAGGACTTACTAGATAAGGGTTTCATTAGGCCTAGCAAGTCACCTTAGGGTGCACCAATATTGTTTTTAAGGAAGAGGGATGGTTTACTTAGAATGTGTATTAGCTTTTGACAACTCTAGAAGGTCACCATAAAGGACAAGTATTCCCTACCAAGGATAGATGACTTATTTGAACAATTGCAAGGGACTAGTAATTTTTCTAAGATTAATCTCTATTCTAGAGACCATCAAATGAGGGTGAGAAAACATGATACCCCTACGACAGCATTTTGGACTAGACATGGGCATTTTTAACTTGTGGTGGTGTCTTTTGGTCTAACAAATGCATCGGTAATATTTATAAAGCTCATGAATAGGGACTTTAAACTATATCTTGATATGTTTGTTATGGTATTTATTTATGAAATCTTTATTTATTCTCGGAGTGAGGAAGAACGATGATGCATTTGAGGTAGTGTTGTAACTTAGAGAAGAAAAGTTGTTGCCAAGTTTGAAAATGGTGAATTTCGGTTCAAAGATATTGAATTTATTAAACATGTGGTGTTGAGTGAGGGATCCAAAGTAGACCCTAAGAAATAGGAAGTTCAATGGTACACTAGGTTGGGACATATGTTGGATGAGGATTAAACAAATGGAGGTATGGTGGTTGTAGATGGTTCCATGTTTTCTTGGATTGAAGAGGTCAAATCGAAGCAAGACCTTAACCCCACTTGTTGGGATGGAAGGCATTGGTAAAAGAGGGCAAGGTAGAGGTTTTCTCCCAAGGGGGAGATAGTTCCCTTAGGCACCAAGGTGGATGTGTACCAAATGTTAATGGGTTAATAGACGTGATCATTTAAAAGAGGCACATAATTCATCTTATTGCATTCACCTCAGCTTTACAAAGATGTATAGAAATTTAAGGAAAGTATATTGATGGGGCTTTTAAGTGGGGGAATCCTCATTGATAGATCCGGACTTTGTTTTGGAAGATTTAGAGAAGGTGAGGATGATTAGCAAAGATTAAAGATGGCTCAAAGTAGCCAAAAGTCTTATTTCGACATTAGAAGGAGAGATCTTGATTTCAAGGCCTATTATTGTACTGCCTTCAGTGACCATGTCATGTCTTATATTACTGCTACATAGTTTCAAAGCTCAAAAATTTTCAAGACCACCAAAGTAACAGCCTCAAAGTATTAAAGAATAACTTGAAATAGTCTACACAGTAAGGGTGGCATCCCAGGGGTGAGAGAATAACATGGGTCTATCTCACTTTGTGCATAACAATGGCAGCCCAAGGATGAGATCCTAGCATAAGTTGATCCAATTTATACAATTTTGAGGACATTATCTTAGGGTTTAAAATGCCTCACACGGGTCATCCTCTTTTACCACTAATTCACTGGTTATTTATATTACACACCTTAAAAAATAATAAATCACTAAAGAGTAAAAAAAGAATGTAATGTACATGGTTCCATAAGTATAACAAAGGTGGTGTTTTACTATGATATATATATATATAATTGAGTCTTCATTTTACATATCCTATTGCCTTACATATTCAATATATTATTTCGTATTTACATCACTTTTGGGGGATGCAACAATTCAGCTACCACGATAGGTACTCCATCCACTAGACCTCCAGTGTAGGCGTACCTCAAACTCAGCTGTTTTTTGTGAGCTCCAAGTTGGTTCAAGACTTTGCTATGTTGGTAGTATATGTGTTTTGGTATCATATATAAGTTCAAAGTAAGGCGACGCCTGTCCTAACCTATGTTAAGGTTTTCTATCTTATAGAGGTTTTGTAGACTTATTGTATCTAGTTCAGTTGACTCTTGTCTCCTAATAGATATGGTCTCAACAACTAAGTCTGATATGTATGTTTTGGGGCTACCTATTTTGATCTCTTATCTCTACAGACTATATGAACTTGTCATCAATTTGTAGTTATCATAGTCATATGCATAGTAAGCATAAATTATATGTTCATTCTCTCGAGCCTTGAGGGCAATGAGTGTCTATCTGTCCTTATAGATTTGGAGACATGACAAATCAAAGTAGATCATCCTAGGGATTCTACAAACCCATGTCTATCACGACCCAAGCCTGGGGCCTAGATGTGATACGACGCAAGGGGAACCCGAAGGGACCCCAAGCAAGCCTCTTAGCACATCATTACACATTCTTGGTTGCGGAAGCGATAAAATAGCAACAAGGAATAGATATAGGGATAACCGAGGCTAAGGGATATCATTCATATCATAACAACGAAAGCCAAGAGTGAGTCAAACTTATAACATTACACGTGAAATATCCAACAACACCTTTACTACATAGATAAGAGCGGGGGCCAAGCCAAGCAACCGAGCTCACCCTCATAGTCAATATTTACATGAAAGAAAAGTAGTCTTAGAACACAACATAAGACAATAAGCAATGTCCTTGGAATAGAGGACACACCAACAAGCTTGAGTGGAATCATATTAGCCACGTGCATGAGGATGCTCAAGCGGGGCTCCGGTTCCTATATGGTGACATCATGTAGGCATAGAATATGCATTACTATGTTTGAATGTACTAATTATGCAGGATGCAATGCAACAAGTGATAAGCACCATAATCAAAATGCATAACATAGGCAATGAATAAGCATTAGCAATATGGCATGTATGAAACCCCCAGCATGGTTGATGAGGTACAAACCCCCCCCCACATGGTGATGGAGTATAAACCTCCCAACATGGTTATCAAGGTATAAACCTCTCAGATGCACGGATTTGCCACATCCTGAGCGAGGTGATCAAGGTACAAACCCCTCAGCATGATTAATCAGACCTACAACCTCCCGAGTGAGGCTTGGTCATTTTCCCTAGAACATAGAGATAATATATATATATACATTCCTTTCATTATCATATAGTCATTCAACTCATAAGACATGCATTAGGCCTTCAATTCCTTAATAAATCATAACTAGACATTTTATCAAACACTTGGCGGGTGTGTAGTACTAGTGTAAACCATGCAATTAAAGGGTCAAATCATGCAAGAAAACTCATTGTAAAACCATCAATAGATACTTGGTAACACTCTCAAACAATATACACCAAAACTCTTCATCAAATCCCACAATAGATCTTAGGTTCATAACTCAAAATATGCTAAAACAACCATAATTTCTTGAAACACCAACATAGTGTACAGTGAAATTCATAAAAGATAAGACTCATTAGTAACTCAACTTTAAATAATTTAATTTTAGGTAAAAGGAAGCTTGGGTATCATGGGCGGAAGGAACATATAAAAGAAACCCACACATACATTGACTTTTGGAGAATCCTTGAAGAAGATTAGAGATGGAGACTTGAAGCTTGATTGAGAATCCTTAAGAACTAGATGAGTTTTGAGACTTCAATTAAGGAGATGAAATGTTGGCTGTGTTTGAGTGAGTATTTGGGATTGTCCTGAATGATATGAGGGTAAAATAAGGCTAAGTATAGGTATTTTCACACATGGGAAAACTTAGGCCCAAATTCCAAAGCCTTGGACCAAGATAGAAAAACTGCACAAAATTTACACTGTGGCACACCCTTGGCGCGTCGCGCTAAGGACACGAAATATTCTCTGAAAATCAATTTTTGAGAATTTGAAATTGTGATTCCTTTGCTCTAAAATTGGTGTTAGACCCATTCCCCACTAAATTTAAGCTTTTGAACAAGAAAATGAAGTTAAATTTTTTATATCACGCACTAATTTTGAGATATATTGAAATAATGATTCTGGGCACTTCCGAGACACATTTTCGAGCACTTTTTGGGGTCATTTCAATATCTCCCCCTTGGGAACATTCGTCCTCGAATGTCAAATAAATATATATCAGAGATGCAAATATGACAATTTTAGCCCACATAAGGATGCAATAATACACTTAAACATCATTTCAAAAATCTCAACATAAGTGTAAAATCATGATGAACTTGTCAATTTAAACATAAATGTATGCAATGACATGAGGGTTGAACTTAAGACTTGAAATAACCTAGGGGACTTAGATCAATATCTTAGGATTAGCGGAGTGGAAAAAATAAAGGAGTCATTTTTGGATATCCGTTTCGGCCTCCCAAGTAGCACTTTCGACTTGTTGGTTCCTCCAAAGGACCTTAACGGAAGCAACTTCCTTGTTCCTCAACCTCTTCACTTACCTATCCAAGATCTCTATTGGTACCTCTTCATATGTCAAGTTGTCTTCAACTACCCCCAAATTATCAAGAGGCAACATAGTATTGGGATCATGTCACGACCCAAAGCCTAGGGCCTAGACGTGACCGGCGAATGGAGAATCCTAAGGAACCCCAAACAAGCGTTATAACATATTATTACACATCCTTGGTCGCGAAAGCAATTCAAAATGACAATAAGATACAACATAAACAAGAGGAATTGGGATTAAGGGAGCGAGAGAGAAAGAGAAAGTAATACTTAAATATCATAGATGAGTCAAGCTCAAGCATAATACACAACTTGTCCAACAACACGTCTAATCATTTTCTTATTTCTACTAATGATTCTAACAAAAATCCATTTTTGGGCAAGACAAGCAACCGGGCTCAGCCTCATAGCAATGGCAATAGGTAATCCAAATATACAAAATATAATCGAAACATAAGCATGAGGATAGATATTATCCCTGGACATAAGGACTCACCAAATGTTAACAAGAACAATCCATCTATCAAAATATAATCGAAACATAAGCATGAGGATAGATATTATCCCTGGACATAAGGACTCACCAAATGCTAACAAGAACAATCCATCTATCCATGAGGAAGAGAATCAATTGGGGCACCGGTTCCTACATGGTGACATCATGTCGGCAGAGAGTACACGTTAATACTTTTGAATGTACTAAGTATGTAGGATTAAATGCAACAAGAGATAGGCATCATAATCAAAACACATAATTATAAGCAACAGATTCGCAAAATAACAACATGGTATGCATGATCAATGCTTGAAGCAAAACATGCTTGTAAATCATTACAATTGCATAGAACATAGTAAATAAGTGTACGAAGAGACTTTAATTGACATAGAATAAGACCAAGCGAGCTATAGAATCCCGATGATTACCCCTCACCGGTAAAGAGGTGGTCTACTTGCCAAGGTAAACTGTACTTCAAACTTATGGGAGCATGACCCGTTTTCATATGAAGTAACCTTCCATACGAGAACATGACCCAATTTTGGAAAGGATTTCATTAAGAACTTCACCTTACGAAAACACCACCTAGTTTCGGGAAAAACCTCAAGAGAAAGTGTACTAAGTGGATCCACTAGAATTGCAAGGGTATAACATAGTCCTATGGTGGCACATAGTTCAAGGAAAGAGAGCAAACTCTCCATCTATCGGTGCTACACCTAATCCCATGAAATTATTGAAATAATCACACTTTAGCAATTTGTAGTTCATGGAAAGAGAGGAAACCCCCCATCCATCGATGCTAAGTCTAATCCCATGGAATACTTATAATAATCATACTTTAGTAACTTATGAGAAACATAGAATCATGGCACGAGTAGCTCTAAAACATCCTTGATTTCTACTGGTGAGCCCAACTTCAAATAGAAGAATAGTTCATCAATATCAACATTAAAGGGCTCACAAGAGGTAAAATATTTAAGAAAGGGCTTAAACCCGGCTTTAATACATCGTCAACATTTCCAAGAGTTAAACATATCACAAGAATGCTCGTAATCATCATAGAATCACTTGGATCATAAATCAACCAATATATCATCAAAACCTAAAGAATCCTTAAAAAGGCATTTTATCAAACACTTGGCGGGTGTGTAATGCTTAGTGTTAAACCATGCAATTCAAGAATGAAATCATGCTAGAAAATTCATTATAAAAGCATCATTAGGTACTTGGTAACACCCTCAAGAAATATACATCAAAACCCTTCATCAAATCTCAATACCTTGTCTTTGGAGAGTTTCTTGAAGAAGATTTGAAACAGATACTTTAAGTTTGAATGAAATCCTCTTATCTGGATGAGATTTGGGACTCCTGAATCTTAAGTAGGACTTGGGGCTTAACTTGGTTTCCTTGAATTGTAACAATACTTTCTAAAAACATTGAGAATGTATGGAGAATTTGATCAAGATTAGAGAGGAATTGAGAGGTTTTTGGAACGTTTGTAGGGCTCAAAACGTCTTGACAATGAGGGATTTTTGCGATATAGGTATAGGGTTATTACCCAATTACCCTGGAGTAAACAGAATGATTTTTGGAAATTTTTGAACTAGTCTGCGTCGCGGACAGCTGTTGATTTTGTGAAATCTCACCAAAAATTATTTTTCTTGGAATAGACAAAGTATAACTTGTAGGTACTCATTTTCCAACTCAATTTTTCCCTCTGAACAAGAATATGAAGTCGAATTTGTGAAATTCTGCATGGATTTTGAGATATTGAAAAAAAATACATCATAGGGCCTTTTCGAGCTGCGTGGAGGGGTATTTAAATATCCCCGATTTCAGATATAAGGAAATTATGATTATAGGGGCATTCCTAGGCAAGTGTGGGGCATTTCAATATCTCCCCCTTGGGAACATTCATCCCCAAATATCAAAGAAACGTACAAGAGAAGAGTAATCATAAAGAGACCTGCCCAACAAGAATGCAACAACACAAAACACCATTTTAAAAATCTCAACATAAGTGTAAAATCACCATGAACATTTTCAATGTAAACCTGAATGCGTGCAACTGACTTAGGGGCTGGAGCATGAGACATGAAATCACAAAAAGCATTTGACATGATACCATACGCTTGAATAGAATGGAAGAGGTATGGATATCATTTTTCCATGACCATTATGGCTCCCTGGGAGGCACTATCGACTTGGCGATTCTTCCAATGGGCCTTGAAAAATGCTACATCCTTATCAATCAACTTCTGCATTCCTTCCATCCATTACCTCCATCGGGACCTTCTCCTAAGCCAACTTATCCCCCGCAACACCTACAACCTCAAAGAGTTCTATGACATTAGAATCACCAAAACATCCCCTCAACCCAAAAGCATGAAAACGAGCAAACTATAACCATATCCCTAGGTAATTCCAATCTTTAAGCAACCTTGCCAACCCTACTATACATCCTAGAAGGGCTCACAATCCTATACTCAATTGTCAACCTTAAACCGACCTAGTCCACTTGGTATCGTAAACCACCATCTCCCCTTTCGGAGACAACCTCCACTCTACCATCTCTTCATCCAAAACACCCAACCTTAATAAGATGGAATCAAGGCCTTCCTTAATCTAGACCTATCCAACACTAGAAGATTCGGAACAATCAAGAATACTACCACTATGCTTAACTTCTTTTAACTTAATCCCCAACCTAGCCAACCGATGGACCTCTCAAGTCACCTCTTTGCCACCACCATCAACACATGCTAGGGCACTTAGAGCACCGACCACAGCATAAGCCTTGCTAGAGAAATTAATGCACACTCATATCATAATCCTTAAGAAGTTCTGACCACCTTCGTGTTATCTTCTATTCACACCTATCATATTTAGCAAACTACCCCTCATTATCAAAGAATTGCAACAATACCACCAAATGATTCACAAGCTCCAGTTAAATCAATGTACCACCAATAAAGACCACCACCAACATGTCAAGGTAGGGTGTTAAGACTCTATTCATGAAACCCATACACATAGTCGATACATAAGACAACCAAATAACTCCAATAATACTCAGATGCTCACCCCTAGTCCAGAAAGATATTTAGGAATATTACTTACCCTCATCCTCACTTGGGGAGAAAACACAAACTAAAGATCAATATTAGAGAAGTGACTAACCCATCGTAGTGGACCAAATAGATCGACCATCCTTAACATTCATATTACAACCTTACGGGTTCTACACTTATTGAAAGCATGATGTACATGTAATCAATCAACCCCAAGACCTCCAAGCCCACCATGCCAAGCTCAACAAGACCACCAAACAACACCTCATACAAATGGGGAAACCCCTATAGACCCCTCCTAGCAATAATAGACTCACGTAACCCTCCAGGACACACATATGGGCCCTATTAGCACAAAGGAATAACACAAGAAATAGCGACTCCTATACCTATCAAATCATCCTACTCAAAATGTCAGTCACAACATTGGCCTTACTTAGGGTCAACTAAGTCATAGGAGAAGCAATTGAAGGGAACCTATTCACAAACTCCTGTAATAGCCCGCTAAGTCCAAGAAGCTCATAATATCCAATGAAGTCAATATCTAGGCTAATCTCTAATCACCTTAATCATACTAAGGTCCACCTTAATACCATTACCAGGCACCACACGACCTAGGAATGCAACCTCTTACAACCCAAACTTCTATTTCTCCTATTTAGCATCCATCTTTCTTCCTTAAACTTTGTAGTACTACACTCAAATGACTCACATGCACTTCCTCACATAGGGAAATGAACCATCATACCAAAACCACCATAAACCTAACAGAGCATAGACTAAAGATCTTATTCATGAGACTTATAGGCATAGCCGGTACACTAGTCAAACTAAAAGACACTACCCCAAATTCAAAATATCAGAAAGGACTCTCAAGAACTCATTGATTTCCGAAAACATCTCAATTGAAAATACCTTACATTCAACACCTCTAACTCTCTCAAGATGATGAATGCAACCCTTAGGTATAATTGTACCTTAAGAAAAAAATTGAGTTACCTCCTTTGCTACCACTTGACGACCTCCCACTCAAAGACAAGCTCATTAAGGAATCCAGATCTAACTCTACAGATCCTACCATCCATAAAGACACAACACGCATGCAACTATTCCATTCCAAGTATGACATCAAATCCATCACATCTACTTCAACAATCCACAAGGAAAGACTTAATACAATACGAACCCGAATCAATACCTATTAACCTTCTAGCAACAATACACTCAACAAAAATGATAGATACTTGAGGTTCATATAACAACTTGGGACACCCAAGAAGTCCACTAGCAACCAAAATTCATGATGACAGGAATAGTGAAACTTGGATCTATCAAAAATCAAAACCTTCAACTTACCTTCCTTCGCCTTCCTCTTTTAAGTGACATGATCAACTAGAAAAGAAATGAATATTCGTCAGGGGAAAAAACTTACTCCAACTCTATAGCACAACTTAGAATCTAAAGAAGGGAAATATTTCCTAAAACGTCTCATAGCCTCTTACTCATAGTTGTGGTGCACAACACAACCATAAAAAAGACTCTAATCAATAAGGTGTGTTGGACTTCAAGGATCTAACAATCCAATGCTCTGATACCATCTTTATCACACCCTAAGCCTAGGGCCTAGACATGATCGATGAATGGGGAACCCGAAGGAACCCTAAACAAGCCTCATAACATATAATTACATATCCTTGGTCATGGAAGCAACTAAAAATAATACTAAGGAACAACATAAACATGAGAAATTGGGACTAAAGGAGCAAGAGAGAAAGAGAAAGTAATACTTAAATATCATAGATGAGTCAATCTCAAGCATAATACACAGCTTGTCCAATAACACCTCTAAACATAGATACTTAGCAGGGGCCAAGAAAAATAACCGGCTCACCCTCATAGCAATGATAATAGGTAATCTAAATATAAAAGACATAATAAAAACATAGCATGAGAGAGGATAGATATTGTCCCGAGACATGAGGACTCACCAAATACTAACTTGAACAATCCGTCTAGCCACGAGGAGGAGAATCAATAGGGGCACCGATTCATACATGGTGACATCATGTAGGCATAAAGTATGCATTAGTACATTTGAATGTACTAAATGTGTGGGATTCAATGCAACAAGAGATAGGCATGACAATCAAAATACTTAATTATAAAAAATGGATTTAGAATAACAATATGGCATGCATGATCAATGCTTGAAGTAAAACATGCTTGTAAATCATTCCAATTGCACAGAACATAGTACATAAGTGTTGGATGCATGATCAATGCTTGAAGTAAAACATGCTTGTAAATCATTCCAATTGCATAGAACATAGTACATAAGTGTTGGAAGAGACTTCAACTGACATAGAATAAGACCAAGTGAGCTACAACTTAGAATCACGATGATTACTCCTTATCAGTAAAGAGGTGGTCTAACTGCATAGGTAAATGATACTTCAAACTTATGGTAACATGACCAAATTTCGTATGAAATAACCTTTCTTATGGGAACATGACCCAATTTCAAAAAGGATTTCATTAAGAACTTCACCTTACGGGAACGCGACCGAATTTCGGGAAGAACCTCAAGAAAAAGTGTACTAAGTGGATCCACTAGTATTGCAAGGGTATAACATAGCAAACCCTCCATCCATCGGTGCTAAGACTAATCATACAGAATACTTATACTAATCATACTTTAGTAACTTATGAAAAACATAGTACCATGACACAAGTAGCTCTAAAACATCCTAGACCTATAATGGTTAGCCCAACTTCAAACATAAGAATAGTTCATCATCAATCATTACCTCTGCATCAACATCAACTTTAAAGGGCTCATAAGAGGTAAAATCTTTAAGAAAGGGCTTAAACCCGACTTTACAACATCATCAACATTACCATGAGTTAAACATATCTTTAGAAATCTCATAATCATCATAGAGTTATTTGGATCATAAATCAACCAATAGATCATCAAAACCTAAAGAATCCTTAAAAAGGCATTTTATCAAACACTTGGTGGGTGTATAATGCTAATGTAAAACCATGCAACTCAAGAGTAAAATCATGCTAGAAAAACCATTATAAAATAATCAATAGGTACTTGATAACACCCTCAAGCAATATACATCAAAACCCTTTATCAAATCGCACAAAAGATCTTAGATTCATAGCTCAAAACATGCTAAAATAATCACACTTTCACAAAACCCCAACATAGTGTGCAGTAAAATTCATAATAAGTAAGACGCATGAGTAAATCAACTTTAAATCATGTAGTTTTAGGTAAAAGGAAGCTAGGGTATCATGGGTGAAAGGAACCCATGAAAGAAACCCACATACCTTGACTTTGGAGAGTTTCTTGAAGAAGATTTGAAAAGGAGGCTTGAAGCTTGAATGAAATCCTTAGGTTTGGATGAGTTTTGAGACTCTTGAATCTTGAGGAGGACTTGGGGCTTGAATTTGTCTCCTTCAATTCCAACAAGATTTCTTGAAAACCTTGAGAATGGATAGAGGATTTGATTAAGATTAGAGAGGAATTGAGAGATTTTTGATTGGTTTTTAGGGCTCAAAATGGCTTGACAATGAGGGATTTTTGTGTATATAGGTATAGAGTTATTATCTAATTGCACTGGAGTAAAAAGAACAATTTTTGAAAATTTTTGAACTAGTCCGCATCAGATCCGCGTCGCGGACAGCTACTTATTTTGCGAAGCTTCACCAAAACATATTTTTCTTGGTACTTGTTTCCCCACACAAATTTTCCCTCTAAACAAGTATATGAAGTAAGATTTGCGAAATTCTACATATATTTTGAGATATTGAAAAAAAATACATTATAGGGTCCTTCCAAGCTACGTGGAGGGGTGTTTAAATATCCCAGATTTGAGATATAAGGGAATTACAATTACGGGGACATTCTTAGGCAAGTGTGGGACATTTTAGATCACCCACACACTTTCTCAACATAGACACGTGAAAGACCAGATAAACCAATTCCATTGCTCTAGGTAAATCCAACTCGTAAGCCACCTTACCAATCCTTCTCATCACCCTATAAGGACCAACATATCCAGGGCTTAACTTGCCCTTCTTAAAAAAATAGAGCATACCCTTCATGGGTGACATCTTCAAATAAACCCAATCACCAACCTTGAATTCAAGATCCCTTGTTCTTACATCGACATAAGACTTTTGGCGACTTTAGGCTATTTTCAACCTTTCTGTAATCATCCTTTTCTTTCCATAGCATCCATAACTAGATGCGGACCCAATAGAGCCACCTTTCTAAACTCAAATTACCCAACCAGTGATCTACAATGCCTACCATAGAGAGCCCAAAAATGAGCCATACCGATACTAGAATGATAGCCATTGTTATATGCAAACTCAATAAATGGAAGATGATCATCCCAACTATCCTTATGCTCTAATACACAATCCTTAGGCATATCATCAAGTGTTCGGATAGTCCTTTTAGCTTGGCCATCGGTTTAAGGGTGAAAGGTCGTACTAAGCTTTACTTTGGTTCCAAGACCTCTTTGGAAAGACCTCCAAATGTATGAAGTGAATTGTGCACCATAATCCGATATGATGTATAAAGGAACCCCATGGAACCTCACCAAGTCATGAATGTACAACCTAGCATAATCTTCAGCCCCATATGTAGTCTTAACAGGTAGAAAGTGAGCCGATTTTGTGATCCGATCAACAACAACCCATATGGAATCAAAACTCTTTCTAGTCTTGGGAAACCGAAGCACAAAATCCATATAAATCTCTTCCCACATCCAAGTAGGAATCTCTATGTCTTGGCTTAGGCCACCCGGCCTTTGATGTTTGACTTTTACTTGTTGACAACTATGGCAACCAAAAACAAACTTTGCAATGTCTTTCTTCATGCCTCCATACCAATACACCTCACTGAAATCTCGATACATTTTAGTAGACCAGGGGTGAATTGAATAAAAAGAACCATGAGCCTCATCAAGAATCTTTTCCTTTAAGCTATCAACACAAGGCACACACAATCTATCTTAGTACCTAATGGCACCATCTCTCCATTGAGAGAAAACCTCCACCTTACCATCTTTTACCAATGTTTTCAATTCTGACAAAGTGGAGTCAAGATCTTGCTTAGCTTTCACCTCCTCAACCAATGAAGATTTAGAACCATCAACAACAACACTACCATTATCAACTCCTTCCAACCTAACTCCCAACCTAGCCAACAATAGACCTCCCTAGCCACCTCTTTTCCACCATCATCAACATGAGCTAGGCTACCCATAGACACCCAACTCGAAGTATGTGCCACAACATTAGCCTTACTCAGATGATAATGCACACTAATATCATAATCCTTAAGAAGTTTTAACCACCTTCTTTACCTCAAGTTAAGATCCTTTTGAGTGAAAACATATTAGCGGCTTTTATGATTGGTGAACACATCAACATGCACCCCATACAAATAATGACACTATATCTTTATTGCAAAAACCATGGTGGCTAATTCAAGATCATGGGTAAGATAGTTCTTTTCATGCACCTTGAGTTGACCAGAAGCATTGGCTATGACCTTAGTATTTTGCATTAGAACACAACCCAAACAAACTCTCAAAGCATCATAATACACAACAAATTCCTCTACCCCTTTCGGTAGTGAAAATATAGTAGCGGACACAAGCTTAACTTTCAATGTTTAGAAGCTCCTCTCATACTTATCGGTCCATACAAACTTAGCCTTTTTTTGAGTCAATTTTGCCATAGGAGTAGCAATAGAAGAAAACCCATTCACAAATCTCCATTAGTAACCCGCTAAGCCCAAGAAGCTCCTAATATCCGACAGGGTCAATGGTCTAGGCCAATTTCTAATCACATCCATCTTCTTAGGATCCACCTTAATACCATCCCCCGATACCACATGACCTAGAAAGGCAACTTTTTTCAACCAAAATTCACAATTCTTATATTTAGCATACAATTTCTCTTCCCTCAATCTTTGCAACACTACCCTCAAATGACCCATATGCTCCTCCTTACTATGTGAATAGATCAAATTATCATAAATGAATACCACAACAAATGAATGAAGGTAGGGTTTAAAGACTTTATTCATATGATCCATGAAGATAGTTAGTGAATTAGTCAACCTAAATGACATCACAATAAATTCGTAATGCCCATACCTAGTTGGGAAGGCAGTCTTAGGAATATCACACTCCCTCACCTTCACTTTATGGTACCCAAACCAAAGATCAATATTAAAGAAATGGCTAGCCCCTTGCAATTGGTCAAAAAAAATCATCAATTCTTAGAAGAGGATACTATACTTGATGATGACCCTATTAAGTTGTCGGTAGTTAATACACATTCTAAGAGACCCATCCTTATTCTTCACAAACAACACTGGTGCACCCCAAGGTGATTGGCTAGGCCTAATGAAACCCTTCTCCAACAAGTCCCTCAATTGTTCCTTCAACTCCTTTAACTCCACTGAGGCCATACAGTAAGGAGGAATAAAGATGGGTTGCTTATCAGGATGGAGGTATGTACAAAAATTTATTTCCCTTTTAGGAGGAACACCGGGAAGGTCATTTGGAAAGATATCAAGAAACTCATTTACTATTGAGAAGGAGGTCAATAGCAAAATATATTTCCATTTTGGGAGGAACACCAGGAAGGTCATTTGGAAAGACATCAAGAAACTCATTTACAATCGAAACCGACTCTATGGGAAGGATTTGGACTCCACATCCCTAACCCTCATAAGGTGGTAAAGACACCCCTTAGAGATTAACTTACGGGCTTTAATGCAAGAGATAAACCTACCCTTGACCAGCACATCATGACACTCCTACCCAAGGATGAGTTCATTTGGGAATTGGAATTTGACCCTACGGGTTCTCCAATCAATAGAAGATAATACATATGAAACCAATCCATCCCGAGAATGACATCAAAATCAACCATGTCCAACTCAACAAGATCACAAGGAAATACTTTATGTAAACTATAAATGGGACAATCTCTATAAACCTTCCTCACAATAATAGGAGTAGATAACTCATATGATTCACACAACGATTCGGGTTCAATATGGAACTTTTTGGCAACAAAGGGAGTAACAAAAGAAAGAGTGGCACCTGGATCAATCAATGCATACACATCAAAATCAAAGATTTTTAACATACTGGTAACAACATCGGGCACCTCATCAACCCCTTGCCTCCCATGCAAAGCATTAAATTGGTTGTGCCATGGGGCACCATCTTATCAGCCACCTCTCCCCAAGGAATCGCATTAGCACCTTGTGGATGAACATCCTTACCCTTATTGTAATTTCGAGGGCAATCCAACATCTTATACCCACCTTCTCCATACCCATATCATGCATTAGTATCCTTCAAGCATAGGCCACTATGACCCTTACCACATTTTGTACACCCACTATTAGAAACCCCACCTCTAACACCTTGAGCCCTTAGAAAATCAATGGCAACCCTATTTGAAAATACATGAGAAGACCCTTCGCCTTGATAGAACCGACTACCCTTTTGGCTATGGAACTTCCCATCAAAACGGACCCTCTTGGACTCTTGACCCCTTCTCTTCCTCAACTTTTCCACCTACATTTTCTCAGCATAGGTCATCAAATAGGACAAATCCATATCTCTAATAAATATAGCAGACTGACACTTCTCACTCACCAAGTTAAAAACGCCCATAACAAATTTATTCATCCTAGACCTTGAGTCGACCACCAAGTATGGAGCATACTTTGAAAGTTGGTTGAACTTGAGGGAATACTCCCTCACACTCATAGACCCTTGTCTCAAATTCATAAATTCCATCAATTTGGCCTCCCTAAGCTCAAGAAGGAAGAACTGATTAAGGAAGGCTGCCTTGAACTCTTCCCAAAGTACCACATTGTTGACCCACTTCCCCTCTTTCCATTGATTATACCATAATTATGCTACCCCTTTGAGTTGGTAGGCCGCCAACTCCACCTTACCCACCGACCTTACACCCATGATAGCCAAAATCTTATAAACCTTATTAATGAAATCTTGAGGATCCTCACTCACTTTAGACCCATGGAATTTCGGGGGATTCATCCACATGAAATCTCTCACCTGAGATGTCGGTGTAGGATTAGGAGGGGCTTAGGTCCCTTGGCTGGTTTGGACAGCCATAACTTGTGCAAGCAAAGTGAGAGCATCCCGAAGCTCTCCATTAACCAGTTACCCCTCGGTCCCCTCTCATGTTAGGCATGATCTAGCATAGCAAAGGACAATCATAGGGACGAAAACCTTACCTCAACTACTATAGCATGACATAGAGTAAGAAGAAGGGAAACATTTCCTAAATGCCTCATAGCCTCTTGCTTATAGTTGTGGTGCACAATAAACCATGAAAAAGACTCTAATCGACGTGGTGTGTTAGACTACGAGAATCTAACAACCTAGTGCTCTGATACCAAGTTTGTCATGACCCAAGCCTAGGGCCTAGATATGACACGACGTAAAGGGAACATGAAGAGACCCCAAGCAAGCCTCTTAGTGCATCTTTACATATCCTTGGTCGTGGAAGTAATAAAATAGCAACAAAGAGTAGAAGTAGGTATAACCAAAGCTAAGGGACATAATTTATATCATAACAACAAAAGCCAAGAGAGAGTCAAGCTTATGACATTACACGTGACATGTCCAACAACACCTCTACTACATAAATAAGAGCGAGGCTAAGACAAGCAACCGGGCTCACCCTCATGGTCAATATTTAAATGAAAGAAAAGTAGTCTTAGAACATAACATGAGACAATATGCAACATCCCTGGAATGGAGGACTCACCAACAACCTTAAGTGGAATTATACTAGCCACGTGCAAGGAGATACTCAAGCGGGCTCCGGTTCCGACATGGTGACATCATGTAGCCATAGAGTATGTGTTAGAACATTTTAAAGTACTAAGTGTGTATGATGCAATGCAACAAGTGATAAGCACCATAATCAAAATGATATATGTAGTTAGCAATATGATATATATGAATGATGCTTGAAGTAAAACTATACTTATATAGAAAATAATCCATGTGTAAGGAGAGTCCACTTTAGTGAATATCCAAGGCCTACCACCTCCTTAGAGAGGTGCATGAGGTATAAACCCCTTCATGTGGTTGATGAGATACAAACCCCCCAACATGATTCATGAGGCACAAACACCCCCCCAACATGGTTGATGGAGTACAAACCCCCCAACATGGTTATCAAGGTACAAACCCCTTGACATGGTTGTACGGGCCTGGCACCTCCTGAGTAAGGCCATCGAGGTACAAACTCCTCAACATGGTTACCCGTGCCTATAAATTTTTGAGTGAGGCTTGGTCATTTTCCCCACAACATATAGATAATATCATATACATACATACCTTTCATCATCATATAGTCATTCAACTCATAAGACATGCATTAGACCTTCAATTCCTCAAGAAATCATAATCAAAGATTTTATCAAATACTTGGCGGGTGTATAGTACTAGTGTAAAAACATGCAATTCAAGAGTGAAATCATACAAGAAAATTCATTGTAAAACCATCAATAGATACTTGGTAACACCCTCAAGCAATATACACCAAAATCCTTCATCAAGTCCCACAATAGATCTTAGGTTCATAGCTCAAAACATGCTAAAATAACCATAATTTCATGTACCCCAGCATAGTGCACTGAAATTCATAATAGATAAGACCCATGAGTAACTCAACTTTAAATCATGCAATTTTAGGTAAAAGGAAGCTTGGGTATCATGGGTGGAATAAACCCATGAAAGAAACCCACATACCTTGACTTTTGGATAATCCTTGAAGAATATTGGAGATGGAGACATGAAGTTTGATTGAGAATCCTTAAGATCTAGATGAGTTTTGAGACTTGAATTTAGGAAATAAAATATTGGCTAAGTGTTTGAGTGAGTATTTGAGAATGTCTTAAATAATATGAGGGTGAAATAAGGCTAAATATAGGTATCTTCATGCATAGAAATACTTAGGCCTAAGACCCAAAGCTTTGGACTGAGACAGAAAAACTGGGCAAAGTTTATACTATGGCGCGCCCTTGGCGCATCACGCAGCTCTCTAGAAATTGAGTTTTAGGAATTCGAAATTATGATTCGTTTGCTCTAAGATGGGGGTTAGACCCA
>DF359812.1:53700-72394 GCA_000787875.1 Solanum virginianum
CCTACTCAATTTGACCGCCTAAACAAGAACATGACATCAGATTTTTGATATCGCGCATAGATTTTGAGATATATAGAAATTACAATTTTGGACATTTCTGAGGCATATTTTTGGACACTTTTTAGGGTCATTTCAGTGTCCATGTAGAGTCTTGATTATGGGTGTGTTTTCCACCACACACACATATACACACATATATATATATATACACATACATACATACATATACATATATACATGAGAGTACATGGCATTTAGGAGTTGCCTCTTTTATTTCATTTCATAGATTGCATCACAGAGCTATTATCATAAGTGAATTATATCTAACTCCATAATTGTTTGTTTTATATATAGCAAAAGACACTTGTCACAAGGAAAAGAAGTACAAGTATGCAAGAAGATTTTTAAGAAGGGACCAGCCAATCACAAGATAGACATAATCAAAGTGAGATTCCAGATGAGTCTTTATCACAGAGTTCCTCGACTCCTCCACCTCTAGAAGAGCTAAGTAGGGCAATAGCATCTCAAAGATCCTCCTATTAATGCTACCGAGCATTATTTAAAGAATGCAATCTTATTATTGACTTGTATAATTGCTAGTCAAGGTCAAAGACAAGAAGGTCCAATTGTAGGTACTAGTGGTGAAAATAGGGCAAGTAGCAAAGCAATACATGATTTTCTTAATTTGGACTTTCCTTCATTCACTGGGTCAGATCCTAATAAAGATCCATAATACTTTTGTTATCAAATTAAATGGAACTTTGATGTTATGAATGTAAGCGGTAAAGAATTTGTTGAGCTAACAACATATAGATTAAAGTGTATTGCGATATTGTGATACGAAGCTTCGAAGAAATGCAGGGGTATGGATGCACCTCTAGCAATTTGGAAAGAGTTCAAAAAGGCATTTCATGATCACTATCAACAATTGTAGAGTCTAGAGGCCTGTGGATCAATTCTTAAATCTCCACCAAGGGAGTATGAGCATGAGAGAATATAGTCTCCAATTTAATTCCTTATGTTGGTATGCTCCTAATGTGGTTGCTACTATAGAGGATTGAGTTCATCGATATGTCGATATATTATATCCTTATCTGGTTAGAGATTGTACCATTATTTGTTTGAATAAAGACATAGATATAGAAAGGATGCAAGATTTTATAAAATAATCGGAGGATATAAGAGTCAGAAAGAGCGTAGTCTAATAGGGCTAGATCTATGGGGCAGCTCATACCATCTCAAGGTGAGTTAAGCCTCTATATTCTAATAGACTACCCAGACCATCATTTTCCTACACTATAACTAGTGCTCCACCCCGATATCAAGGGTCTATGGGCAATCAATTTGGATAAAAAGTTGAAATCCAAGGTTCGCAAGTAGCAGAGCACCACGAGAAAGGGAGTACAACAAGTGATACAGAAGGACTTATCTAGTTATATTCTAGTTTGGAACAGATGTTAGTTTTTGTGTGGTACTCTAGGTTATACGATGAAAAACTATCCTCAAAGGAATACAAATGGTGTGGCACCTAATAAATCAGTTGTTGCATCAACATCAATAGTGCCTTCTTTAGGTAGGGATCCATAATTATCTATAGGTTGTGGTAGGGGTGTTAGAGCAACAGCTAATTCTAGTGGATCTCAAAATTGTACGTATGCTCTAGGAGTTCGACAAAATTTGGAAGCTTCCCTTGATGTGGTTACAGGTACATTGTCCATATTTTCACACATTATATATGCATTAATTGATTTGGGATCTACTCTATCATATATTACTCCTTTAATTGTTGGAAAGTTCAAAAGGGACTTGGCTTTTCTCCATCTCTCTTTTCTCCATTTCCCGCAATTTCTGTCTTGGATGAGTAACATATGGCAAGGGTTACATTTAATGGCATGATTTAGTAGACCAAATAGATCCCTAACCATGATTTAGATTAAAAAATCCTAACTTCTATTATTTATTCCTTTTCCCTCCAAGTCTTCTTTGTTCACTTTTCCCTAACAAATTCTTTATCCAATTCCAAAATTTTCTCTCTCGTGATTATTATATTATTATTTCATATTTCAATTATATTTTATTCTTGCATAAAACAAAGTTCTTTCTAAAACTTTCCTTACAAATTTCAAATGTGTAATATTTATTTAGTTATATTTGGTTTATGATTTCATTTTTATTTGTATTATCCATTATTGTGCATAATATTATGATATTATACTAGAAAATATTACATATTATACATAGTAATGGATAATAATGAAGAGAAAAAGTTTGAATAAAATTTGATGGAGTAGATTGGAGTTGATTTATACTAATATAATAAAATTTAGTGTTTACGATTGAGAAAATTTAGTATTCCAAAATGAAATTCAAAAATAGAACAATTATTGTCTCCCTGACCACCATTTATCGAATTTCTCTCTTAATTACTTCCTTCGTCCTAAAATTAGTGATGTTTTATTAATTTTACGTTTATGAGATTAAAAATATTAAATAAAAAATCTTATTTACTAAGGATGTGTTTGCTATGATATTTTTAATTTTTTAATGTTTGACTGGCTTAAATATTTTGGAAAGTATTTTGCAGATCAACTTATTTTCCTCAAATTTAAGGAAAATGACTAAAACCAATGAATATATTTTTTGAAACTCTACTCCAACCTCAAATTATATTTTTCTCTTACCTCACACCTACCAAAATCCCCCCCCCCTCCAAAAAAAATAATCTAAAATTTTAAGATTTATTTTTAAAAATATTTCACATTTTTAAGAAATGATATTACTAGCAAATATTACATAAATAAAAGTGAAATCTTAAATGAAATATAACTAAATAAACATTACACAACTTAAATTTTCAATGAATATTTTAGAAAGAATTTTATTTTATGAAGTAAAATAATAATAATATAATAATGAAGAGAGAGAAAAATATAAAAATGGAGAAAGAATTTAAGAGGGAAAATGGATAAAGAAGACTGTCGACCCAAAACAGATCGCAATTAAAGAAAGATTAAAAAAGCAGAAAACAAACTCATATGACATAAGAAATCTCTCAAAATCTGGAGTCATGGGTACAAGAGCTTCTAAAACAGCACTAAAAAGTAAATACAATTGTCTCAAAAGAAAATACAATACAATCTCATAATATCTAATACATAGTCTAAGAGCAGAGAAAAGAAAAGGGGACCCAAAGATCTCCAGTGACTCGAAGTCTGAGCCTTACCGCTGAGATCTGGATGGTATCAATGATACTCAGATGGAATGATCAATTGTAAGCCTTATCCTGAATCTTGTACACAATCTACAATCTACAGGGAGAAAACAAAGCAGGGGTGAGTACACCAAAATGTACTCGGTAAGTTCAATCGTCTGGGTAAGAGAAGGAACAAGTATGTAATAACGAAGAATCATATCAACTACGTTAAAAGAGTTAGAATACATGCAATATAATCATGAATGATAACAACATAGACAGTGAATCAGTCCAATAATGAAATGCAATGCAATAGCATTGCAAGCCATGTATGAGGTGAGATCATGATCATCGCGAGGCCGATGTACATATCTATCGAGCCAAAACTTCAAGATAGAACCCGGGGGTGGGGTACATCATGTACACAAATATATAACAAGGCATCGCAGGCCATAATCAGAAATATCTTGACACACCGCGAGCCTCATAATGGGGTGTCTTAAGGCATCGTATACAGGGCATAACAACTATCTCAACCTTGATCATAATATCTGAAATGATGCAAATGTAATGAGAAATGTGCATAACAATGCAACCAATCGTGTATCAATTATGTGCATACCAATGCAATTAGTCATATATAACATGTGTGCATATCAATGCAACCCAATCCGAAATAAGATATGTGCGTACCAATGAACCCAGTTCAATATAAGATATGTGCATAACAATACCACTAGTCAATATAAGATATGTGTATATCAATGAAACAATGGAGTATAAGATATGTGCATACTAATGCAATAATGGAATATCACATTATAAGGCTATACCATGTATATCATTATTATCACTAGGTCATCAATATCCCATATCATGTTATTGGCGCATAATTCGATATATATCTCACCATTATCATAGAAGCATGCTCAATAAGTCAAATCTAGTCCAAAAGGTTAGCCGAACCTACCTCGATGTAGAAATCACACTCGGACAAGCTTTCAATTAACTCAAGCCTCCAAATGATCCCAAGATTGATCAAACCACTATCAAGAATAGATACTACGCATCAAGAGGAGCATATTAATACCTATATTGATATAATGTAGGCTTGGGGCAAAATGGCCAAATTTAGGACTAAAATACGAAATTCTCAAATCTGTGAAGTAACATTAAAACCAAGTTCTACACGAAGCGTGGAGTTCATGGGTGAAAATTTCATCAAAATTGGTCTTAAATTGAATGAGAAATCAATAGTTAAACTTTGGAAAATAAAGTGTAAAAATCCCCAATTTTGGGTGTTTAATTTCATAAAATCGAAGACCAAATTAAGATAAAACTCATAGAAAATGATTAGTTTAGTGTGAAAAACACTTAATCAACAAGAATCTTTGAAAATCTTTCTTTAAAATCGTCCAAAAAAGCTTGGAAGTTTAAAAATGAATCAAAAATAGTATTTTACGAGTAATAGAATGTCCGGGTATAAAAATTATTTCGTGATTTCGGAGCCCATCCCGCGGAATTGGAGTCCAACATGTCAGAACTTCGCGAACAAGAGACAAAGTTTGCAAATATGGAGCTCAGCGGACCGCACCTCTGCGAACGCGCAGGCTTCTCCATGAAGGCATTGAAGAAGTCTACTTGCACTAGATATCATCAAACAAGCAATGCCAAGTCATATTTCCTTACTCGGAATGGACCCTCAAACTCATCCGACCATAAAATTTCACAAATCAAATATTACCCATAGCAGTAACAATAATCTAGACTCAAACAAATAATAAGAATTCGATTTTGAGATCTCCACGACATATTTACCAAAGCAAATCCAATAAAATAATTTAAAACTCAAAATATCAAAACTGCCCTCGACAACTCCAATAATTATTTTGAGACCATTCCTAGCGTTAGTTGACCATCCAAAACTAATGGAACTGTCAGAATTCCAATTTGAGCTTCCAAACTCCGAATGTTGACTAAAGTCAAACTTTGATTCTAAAAACGACTAAAATCATAACTTTGGGCCTAAAAATGTCATTCTAACTCCAAATTCAGTTCTATAACTTAGTATAGTTCAGTTTCAACATTCTGAAGCTAATGGAATTGATAGATCCCCGATACTACCTCTGGTACTCAAAATGACACAAAAACTCACTTTTTCAATAATTTAAGCCTCCAAAAATGCCAAAATTCATATTTTTGAACTTTTAAAACTCAGGATTTCAGTTCCAACTATTCAAATAATTCAAAATAAGTCCAAAGAAACTTATGAAAGGTTAAAATAAAAATTTTCACAAATAATACCAAAAATGACTGACCAGGTCATTATATTACTCACCACTAAAATAATGTTTGTCCTCGAACATAAAGGAAATGGAAGTACTTGAAGCCTCAAAAGGGCTGGGATATCTAGCCCGCATGCCAGACTCCAACTCCCAAGTGGCCTTATCAACAAAACGGTGCCACCACTTAACAGTGAAAGTATATCTTTGGATCTCAATTTCTGGATGTGCCTGTCAAATATAGCTATAGGTTCCTCTTCAAAGGTCAAATCTGGATCCAACTCAACAGAGTCATAAGAAATCACATGGGATTCTTCAGGAATATATCGATGGAGCATAGAATCATGAAAAATAGGATGAACAAAAGATAATCTCAATGGTAAAGCCAACTCATAGGCTACCTCACTAACTTACCTCAAAATCTCAATAGGGCCAACAAATCTAGGGTTAAGCTTGCCCCTCTTCCCAAATCTCATCACACCCTTCATGGGTGAAACTTTTAGCCAAAAAATGTCACCAACAGAGAACTCAAGAGGCCTAACCTTTTTATAAGCATAATTCTTCTAGAGACTCTGTGCTGTCAAAAGTCTACTCTGAATCAGTCGGACCTAGTGCATGGCATCCTGAAGCAATTCAACACCTAATACCTCAGTCAAACTTAAATCAAACCATCCAATAGGTGATATTCACCTCTAGCCATAAAGGCCTCAAATGGTGCCATCTGGATGCTGGAATGGTAATTATTATTATATGCAAACTCTACAAAAGGTAAGTGCTAGTCCCATCGAGCCCTAAAATCAATAATATAGGCCCGAAGAATGTACTCCAACACCTAAATGGTATACTCTGATTGACCATCTAGTACCCAAACCACGCTATAGAGCCCACCAAAAGTGAGAAGCAAACACAGACCCTCTGTCTAATACAATAAACACTAGCACACCATGTAATTTGACAAGATCTCATATATAACCTAGCTAACTGCTCCGCACTATAGCTAGTCTTCACCAATAAGAAGTGTACTAGCTTGGTCAATCGATCAATAACTACCCAAACTGAATCAAATTTATCCAAAGCCATGGGCAAACTTGTAAAAAAATCGATAGTCACTCTCTCCCACTTCTACTCGGGAATGAACCTCTAAAGCTAAGGTTCTCTCCTCATCCCTCAAGAATGCCAAACTCCCCATATAGTAGCTTTTCGGCTCAGAGCATCTGCCACTATATTGGCCTTCTTGGGGTGATATAAGATAGAGATATCATAGTCCTTGAGCACTTCAACCACTTACGCTGGCTCATGTTCAGATTAGGCTGAGAAAATAAGTATTTGAGAACTTGGTGATTAGTAAAGATCTCACAATGCACCCCTAAAGGTAATATCACCATGACTTCAACACGAACACGACCATGGCTAACTTTAAGTCACAGGTAGGGTAGTTTCTCTCATGCACCTTTGTTGTCTAGAAGTATAGGTTATCACCTTCCCCCTTTGCATCAATACAACACCCAAACCCACACCTAAAACATCAGAATATACCCCAAATGGAACTCATTTTTGGGGAAAACCAAGAATAGGTGCTGAAGTTAACATATCCTTGAGCTTTTGAATGCTCACCTCACAATCATCCCACAATTAAAATGCCACAACCTTCTAAGTTACTCTAGTCAATGAGGCTATTATAGATGAGAAACCTTGAACAAATCACCGATAATACCCAATTAAACCAACTAAGGAAACTCCAAATATCATTCACGAAAGTAGGCCTAACCCACTCACAAATAGCTACTACCTTGGCCGATCAACCATAATACCCTCTTTTGACACAAGCCAAAACTTACACTTTGAGAACTTTGCATACAACTTCTCTTCCCTATGTCTCTTGAGTATGGTCCTTAAGTGTTGAACATTATATACCTCACTCTTAGAATAGACCATGATATCATCTATGAACATAATAACAAAGATGTCTAAATAGGGCTTGAACACTTGGTTCATCAACTCGATAAAGCAGTTGGGGTATTAGTTAACTCGAATGACATAACCACGAACTCATAATGCCCATAACAGATCCTAAAAGTTATCTTCAAGATACATAAGACTCTTGAACTATCAACTAATGATACCTTGACCTCATGTAAATCTTGGAAAATATTGAGACACGTTGCAATTGGTCAAAAAGATCATCAATATGAGGCAAACGATATTTTTTTCTTAATGGTCACTTTGTTGAGCTAGAGATAGTCTATACATATACACATAGTGCCATCCTTCTTCTTCATGAATAATACAAGAGTACCCCAGGTAGATATACTTAGATGAATAAAGCCTTTCTTCAACAAATCTTTTAATTTTTCCTTTAACTCCTTCAATTCAGTCAAGCCCATTTGATAAGGAGCAATAGATATAGGGTTAGTGCCCAACTCTACATCAATAGTAAATTTAATATCCCAATCCAAAATAACAACTAGTAAATTAGTTGGGAATACATCTATAAACTCTCTAGCAACCCTGGTGGTCTCCAATGATGGAGGCTCCTGAGAAACAACCCAAACATGAGCTAAATATGCCAAATATCCCTTCCCCATTAGCCGACAAGCATGCATATAAAAAATAACGCCCTTAGGATAGGAACTAAGTTCTCCACTCCACTTTAATTAAGGCAAGTCGAGGCAAGATAGGGTCATGATCTTCACATGACAGTCAAGAATATCATGATAATGTGACAACCAATCCATGCCCAATATCAAATCAAAATCAACCATATCTAATAATATCAAATAAGAAACAATATCTCTTCCTATAAAAGTCACAACACAAACCCAATAAACCTGATTCACCACTAAAGACTTACCTGCCGAGGTGAAAACACAAATAAGCTTAGCAAGCAACTCACGCATAATATCAATATTAGAAGTAAAATAGGTTGACGTATAAGAATAACTAGAGCCTAGACCAAATAAAATTGAAGCTGAATGGTGGCACATTAGGACCATACCCGCCATAACTGCATTTGAGGCCTTTGCCTCAACTCTATCTGGAACAACATAGCAAATTCTACATCTACCACTAGCCTGTGGACCACCATGTGTGCCATGTCTCACTATATCATGATCTCCTTTAACACAACCTCTTATAGTCTGAAGTGTGTCCATAATACCGATGTTAGAGCTGGATAACTTCACCGAGAACCTGAAGTTTGAAGAGAAGGTATATGGTGAGGATAATGATGAGCTAAGTGTCCAATATCATCATAACAATAACAAGCCTTGATCTCTTGCCTCTGAGATGGCTGCCATGAAAAGCCACCATGCCTGGGTCCATTACCCACTTGAGTAAATCTGGATATGTCAAAACTATCAGTTATCGAAAGAGCTACCTAAACTACCTAGCCCTAATAGCCCTGCCTCTAACTCTCTTGGTCCCGACATGGGTATCTACTAAACTATCTATATTGACAAAACCTCTTCGCACCACCTTATCTATCCTGCTTAATAGACTTGATCATACGAGTATGATCTACAACACTCCAAAAAGTATCTCCAGCTAACACTAAGAATGTTGTAGCCTTCTAAAGATACCCTACCAAGACCTTGGAAAAACATTGAATCCTCTAGAAATCTGTAGAAATACTTCACAGAGAATATCTAGATAAGGCATGAAATCTAGCCTCATAATCTGAAACTGA
The DNA here is from genome assembly GCA_000787875.1 of Solanum virginianum. Taxonomy (NCBI): domain Eukaryota; kingdom Viridiplantae; phylum Streptophyta; class Magnoliopsida; order Solanales; family Solanaceae; genus Solanum; species Solanum virginianum. The sequence continues at coordinate 62,861 of DF359812.1, forward strand.
TATAGAGCCTTGATGTAGTCGATCAAACTCATATGTACCGTTATTAGTGTGTTGTCAAAATATAACGATTTTGATGCTTATGACTTAGAATTTAGTGTGTTCTCAAAGCAATGTTAGTGAATTTGAAATGATTTTATATTTGTTATGATTTGGAAAGATTTTGGGCTAAGTGTTATAGTTGCTGCATTTTTGATGATATATGAAGCTCTCTGTGGGTCGTGGAAGTTTCCATGATCCGTAGAGTTGTGTCCTAGTTGAGATCCAGTGAGGGGGCTATTTTTCGAAGTTGCATTCATGAGTTTTCAGATGAGTCGTAGAAGTTTGTTTAAGTCGTGGATGAGATCTATACCCTGAGGATTAGAGTTGGGGATTTTTTAAAAAGTCGTCAGATGAAACCCTATATGGGTCATAAATTGTGAATATAGCCTAAAGAGAGGTCTCATGGAAGTGTAGCCTAATTTTAAAGATTGATGTTTACGAAGCCCTGGTATGTGTCGTAAAAGTTTGTATGGATCGAAACCCCATTTTTGTTGCCTGTCGAATCTTGTTTTCCTATTTTGTTTTGGACTTGTATTCCAGTCATTATAAATAGGTTTTTAGTTTATTTTCATAATGGAATGAAGGAGAATGACTAAAAAAAGAAGAGAAGTACTTAGAGACACTTGGAATACAACTTTGTGATTTTAATCAATACTTTCTGATTTCTTGTGAAAAGTTTAAAATTCCTTGTTCGTAAATTCATCTTTGTAAGTGATTAATTATGTTATTTTGTATCATTATTCTTGCATCTACAATGATTATGCAAGTTAAATCCACAACTAGGGTTGTGGGAACCATGAAGAACTAACACGGTAAAATTGGATAGTTCGTAATTCTTGGAAAGTGTGCATGCATATATTAATTAATTCTCTTCATTTTGATTATTTTTTAACGGTGACCAACATTAGAACTAGCCTAGTTGTTACTGACTGGATTGAGGTAATAATAAATGGAAAAAGAGATTAACTAACATGATTCTATTGATTTCTTCTTGACTTAACAACCAAACTTGATCTAGGGGAGGTTGTACTGGGAAAATAGGTAAGGGTTAGTAATGTCACACCGTAGTGATGGATCAAAATGCATAATGAAATTTACCTCTTTCCTAAATCAAAGGATTTGGTAAACTTAATTACCATTCTGTATGCAACACACTAGAAAACATTACGGTTATCCAGTAATACCAAGTTAGAGAATCATGGGGAACACAATACCCTAGTTACTCTTTTCACTAATTTCACCACACTTGTTCTAGATTATGTTTAGTTTGTGCAAATTATACAAACCTCCTACCCTTTCAGGATATAAGAAGGTTAATTCACTTGGCTTACATGAAATTACTCTGAATCTACCATATTACCATAAACTTGGTTAGGTTATATACGTTGACAATGACCACTTTAACCTTTAAAAAGGAGGTGTACCTTGGGCAACATCAAGATTTTGGCGTTGTTGTTGGGGAATACAGCTAGACTAGAATCATTATTTCCCTCATTTTATGTTTTTTTGTTGTTTTTGTTTTGTTTCAATATGCAGGTGTAGTGTATACACAACACTCAAAGTTGAGGCATCCCCTTGACTTTCTATGACCCTGAGATCCAAAAGACATTCAGAAGAATGGCCAGAACAATGCATGCAACCAATGTTACAAATGAGGCAGTGAATGAAGCACTAAACCAGAATAATAATAATAATAATAATAATAATAATAATGATAACCCAACCTCTACTTGAGGATATTAATCCACCACATAGGATCTTCAAATTGTGGCTCGCACATGGAATCAATATTGACTTGACCCTATGCCGATGGATGTCATTAGAGCTATTATTTTACCCCACTACTGGATGACTCAAAGTTCATTGTTTCGAGTGGGTTACTCTAAATGCTATAGAATTATGGGTTGTTTGTTGGCCTACCATCAGAGGATCTGTACAACCATCTTCACAATATTGTCTTCATCTACAAGAGTATGATGGGAAGCTAGAACCTGTCCATAGATGTAGTGGGTTCCGTGTCTTACTATTATCTCTAACAGGTGATGCAGTGCTACGGTTATTCAAGCTTCGTTAAAGTTCAATCACCAACTCAGTAGAACTGCAGAAAAGATAGAATAACATCCACTCAAATAGTTCAACTCATGAAGAAGGAAACTCATTCAGAAAGTCAAGAGTCTAAAGTAAGAATGCAGTTTAGACAATGACCACTCATGTACCATCTGATCCAATCCAGGAGGAGTACTATCAAGACCTATGTGGGAGTTTCTCTAATAGACAATTATCACCTATGAGCCGGTGATAGAACAACAAAGATATGTTGTTTCCATATCCATCTAATAACTTTCCAAGGTAAAGGACATCCCATCAAAGGAACCAAAATCAGTAACATCAAGTCCTCTTTTTGGGACATTAGGAAACATTAGATATTTTGGTTCAATCCTCTCCTACGTCAGCTATGTAGTTATTGAGTTTGAGTTGGACTTACTCTTACTCATTCGGTGCTAAATACTCCTCTTAAGACTCAACATGCTCATACGACATCAACCTTATGGTCAACTCATTCAACTAGTCTCATTGGATATTTGTCAACTCAATTCATATCATCAACTATCAACTCTCTGATTCAAAACATTCTTTTATGATTAGCTTATGAATCATAAAGAGTCTCAATCATGCATCATTCTAACTCATCGTATTCAAGAAACAAAAGTAGATTTAAAGTATTCAGGGATAATGGAGACTCTTTAGGCTCAAATTACATTTGTGCATACCCATATAAGTGAAATATGTAAAAATAACCAGAATTCATTCTAGGACTCATGTAGAAAAGTAAAATCATCTATTTCAAGTATTTAATTCACAAAAAACTATAATTCATGCAATACTAAATAGGAATACATTGGGATTTATGAAAAATCTTAAAGAAAAATTCATTGAAGACTCAATTCATTCACTATTACATCAATTCGGGTTATGGGGCACACGGAATAACATAATCCATGTTCTAGTTAGCCTTATATACCTGGAAATTTTGAGTCTTGGAATGGCTTGGGAAAACTCACAAAATCCTCTTCAAACCCAAGCATTTTCTCCTTTGAAAGCTTACTCTAAGTTGGAGAATTTGACTTTCCATAATAAGACTAATTGGATATGTTTTAGGATTTATTAATGTTTAAAAACATCATGTTAAACCTTTGAAAGGGTATGAAAAGATCAAATTTACCCTTTTTAAAAAGATCTCGACATCGTCCACTGGCCAACCTACAACCTATAGAAACTTCCACAGCTCATAGGAACCAATTTGTAAACTTTTGGACAAATTTTGGGGTCTCTGGATAATTCCACGAGCCCAAACTACAAGCATAGAAGGATTATGACCCATAGGTGTATTCGTCAAGTTAGGGGCTTAAAAATAGATTTTCAGAAGTTTTTCCCATGAGTAAGCAGATAGGTCATAACTCAAATCATGGCTCATAAGTCATAGCATAAGTACACTCTGCTTTGGCAGTCTGTTGTAAAATGGACATAATTTTTTGAATCCAAACTCCAAATGCGGTGAAATGAGTGGCATTTGAAAGCTAATTCAAATACCTTTCATTTAGTAGGTCATAGTCCACCTAATTCTTTGTGTACTAATATTTGTGGTCATTTAAAGTTTACCTTTGCATAATATAACACAAATGTATAAGAAACTTTTGAACTCGCCTAAGTAATAGAGGTCTCTTATGACCCTAATCTACTTCTCACATATAGGAATGAGGCTTGAAACATAGGTACATGTAAAAATAGTGTTATATAGTGTCACAATATCACCTTCTTGGGATCATTCGTCCTTGAATGATGAGCAACTAGAGACCTATCAAGCTAGAATACCATCAAGAACTCAAATACTCAGATACTCAAATACTCATACTCTAGAAATCAACTTAACTCAAGATTCAGAATTGAAAGAGTATTTTTAACATCATCATTAGGCACGAATATAATTAAAGACATGCATACTCAAATACTCATACACTTAAGAAGAGCATCAACTGAGAGATAAGAACTCAACACAACAATGGGAAAGTAACTTAGAGAATAGAAATAAATCATTACCATTTATTTCATCATTAGGAGGCATGACTAGGTGAGGGTTTCTAGGCTTTATGTCCTCTTCAGCTTCTAATGTAGCCATTTTAATGGATTGGCTTCTCCATAACACTTTTACATATGCAATATCTTTCATCCTAAATATGCAAACTTGACAATCAAGGATTTGGACTGGGATCTCTCATAACTCAAGATTTCCTTTGCTCCAATGTTTTCAATAGGAACAACCAAAGATAAATCTCCCAAACACTTCTTAAGCACAGAAATGTCTGTATCATCTGCTCTGCCTAGCCATCAATCTAAGAGTGGAAGGCAGTGTTAAGGTTCACCTTTGAACCTAGGCCTTTCTAAAAGGACTTCAAGAATTGGTCAATAAATTGATCTCCTCTATTTAATATGATGAAAAAGGGAACCCCATGCAATTTGACAATCTCTCAGATATACAATTGGGCATAGTTTTCTGTCGTGTTAGTAGTCTTTACCACCAAGAAGTGGGTTCATTTAGTCATCCTATCAACAATTACACAAACTAAATCATGTTGTGTGCGAGACCTCAATAAGCTTGTAATGAAATCCATATTGATTATCTCCTACTTCAATTTTGGAATTTCAAAATTTTGGGCTACCCCGCATGGCCTTTGGTGTTCAACTTTTACTTGTTGGCATTTTGAGCACTTAGTAACAAAGTCTGCAATACCTCTCTTCACCCATGCCACCAATAAACCTCTCTTAAGTCACGGTACATTTTGGCAGATCCTAGATGGATAGAATATCTAGAGTTATGGGCTTTTAACCTGATCCATTCTCAAATACCATCAACATTGCTTTTGACATGATCCTTTCTCGAATACCGTCAACATCTGGAACACACAATCTACTTTGGTATCTCACTATCCAATCTCCCCCTTTGCTGAATATCATTACTTTCTACTTAGTTACATCTCCTATCAATTAGAGTATGATGGAATCATGGTCTTTCTTCTCCTTTAACACTACCACAAGAGATGATATAGACCCATTATGCACAAGTATTCTACCTTCACCAGATTCATGCAGTTGAACATCCAATCACGCTAGTCTATGTACCTTTTTAGATAACTCTTTCTTCTCTTCTTCCACATGAGCAGTGCTTCCCATAGACAACCTGCTAAGAGCATCAGCAATCATATTAGCTTTACTTGGATGGTGGAGAATACTCATGTTGTAGTCCTTGAGCAGCTCAAGTCATCTCCTCTGCCTCAAGTTAAGCTCTTTGTAGGTAAGTACATACTGCATGCTCTTATATTATGTAAATACATTGAAATATGCTCCATATAAGTAGTGGTGCTAAATCTTAAGTGCAAATACCACCGTAGCCAATTCTTAGTCATCAGTTGGATAGTTCCTCTTATGGTTCTTAAGTTGCTTAGAAGCATAAGCTATGAACTTACCTCTTTGCATCAGAGCACATCCTAATCCTACACTTCAAGCATCATAATGGATCACAAAATCATAAGTCCCCTCAAGTAAAGTGAATATTGGCACAGTCATCAACTTGGTTTTCAAGTCCTAAAAACTCTTCTCGCATTCATCGGACCACTGAAACTTTACTTTCTTTTGAGTCAGCTTAGTCAATAGCAAGGATATAAAAGAGAATCCCTTAACAAACCTGCGGTAGTAACTAGCCAAACCTCGAAAATTCGTATGTCAGTTGGAGAGGTGGATCTAGGCCAGTTCTTTTAACTGCCTCAATCTTCTGTACATCTACTTGAATACCATCACCTGAGATAACATGGCCCAAAGGCATTGATTTAAGCTAGAACTGACATTTTGAAAATTGGCATACAACTCCTTATCCTTTAGGGTTGAAGAACAATTCGAAGGTGATTGACATACTTTTTCACTTCTTTGGAGTACACCAAAATAACATCGATGAACACAATCATAAACATATCAAGGTTCTATCTGAATACTCTATTCATTAAGTCTATGAAATAGGTAGGAGCATTGGTCAATCCGAAGGACATTACTAGAAATTCAAAGTGACCAAATTGTGTTCAAAAAGACATCTTTTGGATATCATATTTTCTCACTTTTAAAACAGGTGATAGCTTGAACTAAGGGCTATCTTAGAGAAAATAGTGGCACCCTTAAGCTAGTTAAATAGTCGTGAATCCTTGGAAGGGGATATTTTTTCTAAATGTTTACCTTATTCAACTAGCGATAATTTATACACATTCTGAGAGAACTATATTTCTTTCAAATAGGATAGGAGTGCCCTATAGAGAGATAATTAGCCTAATAAATCCCTCATCCAAGAGATCTTTAACTGTCTTTAACTCAGTGGGAGCCATTCTATATGGTACAATCGAGATAGGCTGGGTATTGGAGAGAATATCAATTCTAAAGCCAATCTTTCTATCAGGAGGGACTCTAGGCAAATCATCGGGAAGACATCAGGGAACTCATTGACAATTGAAACTGACTCAAAAAGTGGAGACTCTACATCATCAGCCTTAAATTGCATGAGGTGGTAGATACATCTTTTAGAAATTAATTTTCTGGCCCTGAGATAGGAAATAAAATTTACCATAGGCACTGTAGAACTACCCTTCCACTCTATAATAAGCTCATTCAAAAATTGGAATTTGACCGTACTTGTACTATAATTGACAAAGGCATAACAGACATGAAGCCAGTCCATGCCAAGAATTACATCAAAGTCAATCATCTCTAACTCAACTAAGTCTACTAGAGTATCTCTGTGATAGATAGACACTGTTCAATCTTTATATAGCCTTTCAGCTAGAATGGACTCACCAACAGGAGTAGAAACACTGAAGGGCTTAAGAAGACATTCAAGATGGATCTCAAATGTACCAACCACATATAGAGATACAAATGATAAAGTGGAACCTGGGTCAAGCAAGGCATACATATCATGGGAAAAGACTCTCAGCATACTCGTGACAACATTTGGTACAATTTTACTCAAACCTTGAGTCATACTAGTTTAGGACTAAGAACCCTGAGCTCTGGAATTCTAATGGCCCTGAGACTTTTGATCATACTAGTTACTCCAAGTTGGTGTACTTACTGTGGATGTTGTATAATTTGAAGAGATCTTATGAAAATAGGACATGTTCCCCTTACTTTGCTTATACTGGCTACACTCATACACTGCTGATTTAGCCTTCTTGCTCAAATGCTCCTCCCTATCCCTTTTCTTATCCTCTTCAAGTTGTTAGGCGCATAAACAATAACTCTATAGATGTCCATGCTTGGGTTCAGCAATGCCCGTTTGCGCTCCTTTTTCACGTGCTTGCTGAAGCTAGATATGAACTTTCTCATTCTAGATCTCATATTGGGGTGTTAACTATCTGTGGAGCATATCTAGATAGTTGTATGAATTTGAGGCTACATTCTTTAACAGTCATCACCTCCTACTTCAAGTTAACAAACTCCTCAACCTTCGCTTCCCTCAACTCTCATGGAAAGAAGTGCTCCAGAAAAGCACTCTCAATGTCGTCCCAAATGGCAAGCTTAGCATTCGCACCTCTGTTCTTTTCCTGTTAATTGTACCAAATATTTGCCACATCTTTGAGTTTATAGGAAGCAAGTTCAACTCTCTCAATCTTTGTTGCAAGCATATCTTTCAACACCTTCCTCATCTCATCAATAAAATTATAGGGGTCTTCCTCAACCTTAGACCTTGTGAAGACTGGTTGGGTTCATCCTCAGAAAGTACCTAAGCCTCATTGTAGTAGTTGGCTCTTAGGAGCTAGAATTAGGAGCTTGTTGTCACGACCCAACCCCGTGGGCCATAACTAGTGCCCGATTAGGGCACCCAAATCCAAATACCAAACCAAATTATAACCAAGGTATTATTTTTACAAAAATTTCGGTAGAGTTTCCATTGTTTTACGGACTAACCCGAAAACCCTGCATACAGAAAAACCCAGCATACACAACATATATATAAACATGCGGGCCGACAAGGTCACCACTACGGTTAAATCGCCTAACATACAAAACATAAGTACAAAGTCATACAAACTATCATAACCCATACACACAGGCGTCCACAAACGACATGCCGGAAATATTAAAGTACTTACTTACCAGATCATAAGGTGTATAGCAAATAAGGCCAAAGTATAATGGTAAAAGCATATCCAAAATATTACATACTTACTTCCCAATACCTGAAACTGAGGGATAAATTAAACAAAAGTACAGAGAGCAAGTGCATATCCAAATTATCAAAACGTCTCCGTTCAAGGTTCAGATTCAAATCACAAGCATTTACTTTCCTAACATATCAACCATAGGATAGGTGAGTTAGACGTTACGTATTGGGTTTCAAATCACAAGCATTTACTTTCCTAACATATCAACCATAGGATAGGTGAGCCAGGTGTTACGTATCGCCGTCATCATCATACAGAAATAGCGTAAGTGAGCCAGGCATTATGTATTGCCGTCTCTGTCTCCCACGCTCAACAAAGGTAAGTCGGGCATTATGTATCGTCATCCTCGTACACACTTATCATAATACAAAAGCAGCCAGTGTGAGTTGGGCATTACGTATCGCCATCCCTATACTCACCCAAAAATAGCATAACGCCAAACACAACAGAAAACCCAAGCGAGCCATGCGTTACGTATCGCCAGCCCTGCACTCACCCAAACATAGCATATAACATAGCATCAAACACCACATAATAGATAAGTGAGTCAGGCGTTACATACCGTTATCCCTGAACCCAACGTCAAACAGCCTAACTCCGGAGTAGGTCATATGCACAAAATCATCACCACAAATCCTAAACCTAAGTAAAATATTCATATGCAAAGACAAAGTCATACCTGAGATCAAAATAATAATTATTATATATTCTGTCAATTTACAAATCAAAATAATAGCTATGATATATTCTGTCACTTTACAAACCTTAAAGACATATCACATGAACTTGGATATGGCATTTAAATCCAACAATACAGACAACTCTAGTGCTACCATTCAAACTCACACTCTCCATTTTCATACAGATTCCCTTTTTTTATTAAGATTAAGACAAAACTGATAAATATTTCTTTATGCTTGTTCCTGAAGTATAAAACTCTCCATTTTCATACAGATTCCACGGGTAGCAAGGCAACCAAACCATGACTCTAAGACTTGTACCAGTACAACATCTAGGGAAGAGGAATATCTAAGCAAATTCTAACAAACTGATCTTTAAACAGAGAACCAACATGTAGTCGTAGCAATAACATGTAAATGAACATATTTACGGACATGTGATAGTTTATGACTTCAAACTTGAAGTTTTGAGAGCTAACAGTCAACTAACTTGCCAAACTTTCATTTTTACCCCATAAAGGAAGTCTCAAGAAATTAAGCTAGACGGGTAAATA
>DF359812.1:90287-111299 GCA_000787875.1 Solanum virginianum
TTAGGCTCAAATGCCAAAATCATAATTTCATAGTCATAATACCCATGCATAGGAATGACCTATTCATATACAAATGGTGCAAGCACCCAAAATGCTTAAAGAACCAAAATCAAAGACATATATGTGATCACAATATTGTCATAACCAACCTTTTAACAAAATCATACCATAAAATAAAATTGGGCTTACCCATAACATAACTTTTCAAAATAATTTGTGTACATGAATGCATATGCTATGAACAATGAGGAAATGACATGAGTAATTAAGACTCCATCTAAAATCAGCATTTATAGTATGAAGTTGAAGTGAAAACATAATTAATTCCATATTTAAATCCATAGTGTAATCTCTCATGCATAAATGATTTCAAAAAGGGGAACATACATACTTATAACTCCATAAACCCAAGGTAAATACTCATATAATAGTTTAAATCACATTAAAATCATCAAATAAACACTACCCACGCATCAATAGAATTTTAGAAACCATAATATTTAAATCCCAAATTAAAATAAGTAAAATCCATGTAGGTTTTCTTGAAAATAAATTTTAGGTCTCTTTGATTGGAAAGGATCAAGAATCAATCCACATATACATGAATCCTACTAGCACCAAGGAATAACACAAGAAATAGCAACCACCGGACCTATCAAATCACCCTACTCACAACCTCCGGTAATAGCCCACTAAACCCAAGAGGCTCTGAATATCCGGTGAAGTCAAAGGTCTAGGCTAATCTCAAATCATATTTGTCTTTCTAAGGTCCACCTTAATACCATCACTCATCACCACACAAACTAGGAGGCAACCTCTTACCACCAAAATTCTTATCTCACCTAATAGCTCTCAACCTTCTTCCTTAAACTTGTAGTACTACTCTCAAATGATTCATATACACTACCTCATTAGGGAACAAACCACATTATCATCACCAAAACCACCATCCCCTTAGAGACTAGTTATACCTTAAGACATGAAATGGATCTACCTCCCTTGCTATCGCTTAACAACCTTCCCCTCAAAGACAGGCTCATTAGGGATTTGGAATCTAAATCTATGGGTCTTTCCATCTATAAAGACACAATATGCATCCAATCATTCCTTCTTTAGTATGACATCAAAATCCACTATGCCAACTCCAACAAGCCACAAAGCAAGACCTAATGCAATATGAATCCGGATCAACACCTATGAACTTACTAGCAACAATATACCCAACCAAGAGATAAACATCAAAGGTTCACACCACAACTTGGGGCACATAAGAAGCCCCACCATCAACTAAAAAAAGAGAGAAGAAATATTGAAACTCAGATTCATCAAAATCAAAATCTTCTACTTGTCTTCCTTCACCTTCATTTTTAAAGCGGCATGATCAACTAAAACAGCAAAGAACATTCGTTAGAGGGAAAAGCCCTATCTCACTTCTAAAGCACGATATAGACTATGTAGAAGGAAAATATTTCCTAAAATATCTCATAGCCTCCTACTCGTAGTTGTGGTGAACAACACAACTATGAATAAGACTCTAATCGATGTGGTGTGTTGGACTCTGAGTATCTAACAACCTAGTACTTTGATACTATTTTTTCACGATCCAAGCCTAGGGCCTAGACGTGACCGCGAATGAGGAATCCGAAGGAACCCCAAACAAGCCTCATAGCATATCATTACACATCCTTGGTCGCGAAATAATTAAATGACATTTGAAGAATGAAAATAAGGGAAAAGGGGACTAAAGGAGAACTTGTCATAACATAGAGTCAAGAGATAATAGATTCAACTGAATGGAAATAAGGGAAAAGAGGACTAAGGGATAACTTGTCATAACATAAAGTCAAGAGATATTAGAATCAACTCATGACATAAATACATAGCTTTGTCCAACAACACCTCTACTACATAGATAATGGCGGGGGCCAAGACATACAACAGGGCTCAGTCATAAGTAAATGATAAAGTAAAGAGAAAATGTACTAAGTATGTGGGAGGCAATACAATAATAGATAGGCATCATAATTTAAAATACATAACGATAGGCGATAGGCAATAGGCAATAGGCATCATAATCCAAAATACATAACGATAGGCAATAGGCAATAGGCATAATATAGCCATATGACATGTATGATCAATGCATAAGTAAAACATTCTTAAGTAAATCATGCTCCTATAAAATATCATATGTAAAGAAGAGACCAAGCTAGCTTTCCAACCTTGGTTGTTGATGATGGACACACCCCAATTATCCTAGTTGGTGAGGTATAAACCCCTCACATAGTTGATGTTGGTCATACCCCAATAATTCTAGGTGATGAAGTATAAACCCTTTACATGGTTGATGAGTACAAACCCCAACTCAGTTGATGATAGTCATACCCCAATCATCCAAGGTGGTGAAGTACTAACCCTCACATGGTTGATAAATACAAACCCCCAACTCAGTTGAGGATGGTCACACCCCAATTATCCTAGGTGGTGAAGTACTAACCCCTAACATGGTTTATGAGTACAAACCCTCACCTCGGTTGAGTATGGTCTAATGCAATACTTTATATAGAATATAACATGTACATAAGCTCATTTCATCATTATATCATCATTCATATCATATCTCATGCTTTGGACCTTCAATTCCTTAAGAAACCATAACCAAACATTTTATCAAACACTTGACAGGTGTACAATGGGGGTATAAGACCATGCAATTTAGAGATAAAATCATGCAGAAAAATCAATGATTAAAACTTTAATCAACACCTTGCAACACCCCCAAGACATTCACATCAAAATCCCTCATGGTGAAATATGAGTCTAAATGTTTGAGTGAGTGTTGGGGAATATTTAGGATGATATAATGGTTAAATAAGGCTAAATATATGTATTTTCAAGTGGAGGAACCCTTAGGCCCAAGACGTAAAAGTCTTAGACCAAAGTCGGGAGAAAATAGGACTAAAACGAATGCTCACTAGAAATTGCATTTTCTGCATGGGCGAGTTTTACGAAAATGGGCATAAATTCTTCATCCGAACTCTGAATTAGGTGTAACAAAGTGAGTTAGAAAGATAATTCAAAGGGCTTTCAGTTGGTCAGTTGTGGGCTACCTATTTTTTGTATTTTAAGATATATGCCCCTTCAAAGTGGACCCTCCTAAATAGAGTATTTTGCGATTTTTGAATTTTTATACGAAAATTTGAGTTTGACCTATTTCCCACTCAATTTGACCATTTAAACAATAATATGAAGTTGGATTTTCAAAATAACAAATGGATTTTTAGATATATGAAAAATAAGATTCTGGGTATTTTCGAGGCACGTTTTCGGGTCGTTTCAATTGGAGTGAAGGATAGTTTGTCCTACGAAGTGATTCCGATCAAAATCCTTGATTGTCAATTTGTAAGTTCAGAACCAAAGAGATAGCCTCAGTCAAAATTCTGTGGAGAAATTAATTCATTGAGAAAGCCACATGGGAAGCTGAGGAAGAGATGAAAGCAAACTATCCACACCTATTCATGCCTAATGATGAGATTATTAAAGGTAAATTCCTTACCCTTAAATAAATTGATTGTCTTTTCTTGAGTTGATTGTCCATTCTTGAGTCCGAATAGATTTGATGGATGATTGAGAAAGAGTCAAGAGTTGATTGATAGATGTGAATGTTGAGATGAGTTTTGAGTCCATTCGTGCCTTGATATCAACCTTTACTCATCATTCAAAGAGGAGTGATCCCAATGGGGAGATGATGTAACACCCGATAAAATTATCAAAATACCCCTAGAGGAGACGTGCACATAACGCATCTTTTCATGCTCCATTTGCAATTCCGAGATTGGATATGTGATCCACATGAAAAATTGAGTGGGAAAATGATCTCGATCAATTTTTAGAGTCATCGAATCAAAAAATAATTTTTTGATTCAAAATGAAAATCAATGTTGATATGCGACAGAGGCACGTCGTGCCCTTGTTGCGTATAGGCACTTATATTTTTTTAAAACATTTTTGACGAGACTGGAAAACTTGTTCGAAAAATTTCTGAGAAAAAATACACTACGACACAATGCAGACCCACTTTTTCGAAGTGAAAATTTTCTTAAAATTCATGAGGTGCATTTTGGACAATTCTCAATCCCTCCTAAACTCAAAACATGGTCAAAATACATCATTTTGAACGTAAAAGGGGTCTAAAACCCCATTCTAAGTCATTAAAAAGTTAGGGTTTGAGAGAAGAGAAGAGAATAATAGCGTATGATTGAAGAATTCAAAAAGGATTCTTCAAGTTAATTGTTGATAGCTTCATCTTAGGTATCTAAGGTTAAACTAAAAGCATGAGATTGTTCTCTTATATGCCCCATAGATGGTCTTAGAAGAGAGTTGAAAGTTCATGAGTCTACATACATGATTTCTTGATTTTTTTTTATGAAAATTATATTTATTACATGTATTTTCATATGTTGATGATCATCATAAACTTATTTTCCTTGAAATAATTACTTTTCATGAGATATTGCATAACCCTACATGATAATTTTGAAAGCAAGAATGAATGAATCAAGGATTGACTCTAGAGCCTTAATTAGAGAATGTTGATTATGATTGTCATGTGAGAATGATGAGATGATGAATTATAGAGCTTGATAGTCCTATGAGTCTCTATAAATGAACTCTAATGATTTATCTATTTGATTATTTTCTAATAATTATTTTAAGCCTTGAGCTATTAATTGAGATGTTGATTGATGAGAGGATGACAGTCTCTATGAGATTGATTGAATAATGAGTGCCTCCACGAGGCTGATTGAGATAGTTTGATTGGGATGGATTGTATTATGAGCATTGAGTATTGGGACGAGTATCGAGTACCAAAAGAGTAAGACTTAATCCAACTCGCACTCGCCAAACTACATAGCCAAGCGTAGGTGAGGATTAAGACCATCACATCATATTATGTTGAGGAGAGTAGATGAGGATTAGGACCATCACATCATATTATGTTGAGGTCCACTCCGATTAGAAGTCCCTGAACCAATAGAGGACTTGTGGATTGCTGTCTCCATTTAAGACTTGTCAATTTTGGTTTTAATTCATTCCTTACATGGAAAGTACGGGACGGCTGTGGCAACATCAGTGTGATTGTTGTACAATCACTAGCTCATAAGTGATTGTTGTCAGATAAGAGAAACTCTAAGAAAGTTATCAATTTGAGTACTCTAAGTCGATATGAGATGAGATGTGATGAGATGAGTTAAGCTGAGTTCCTTGAGATGAGTCTGATTCAATTGATGAGTTGATTGGTTGATGGGTCACTTGTCTACTCTTTATTCTTGTTTTAGATAGACGTTTGACATGTTGATTGTTTATTATTATGAGTTGATGATTGCTCTATATTATTCTACCTATTTTTATTTCATTCAGCCATTTTATTACTATACATTCCACGTACTAACACCAATCGGCGCTGCATCTTTTTATGATGTAGATACAAGGATTAGATATCATCAACAGGCACTTCGTTGAGGATCTAGGACGTTCAGCTGATTGGTGAGCCTCCCCTACTCCGGAGGATTCTTTTTATTGATTTCATTTTGCTTTAGAGTTAGACTTGATTAGTGTTATTTTGATAGAGTTAGCCATGGGTCCGTCATTCGCACCACCTGATAATGATAGAGGCTTCATAGACTAGAGTCGGATGTTGATTATTAAGATTGTGAGCTATTTCGTTCTACTAGCCTTTCATTTACTATATTATGTTGAGATTGGATAGATGTACCCATTTATATTCCTTATGTCTTCCGCTGGTTAGTAGAGTTTGTCAATTGAATGATTATGATGAGGCTAAGTGGTTCGCTTAGGGACTAGAAATAGTCTCTGGGTGTCAGCCACGTCTTGGGTACTCTCCCAGGGCGTGACACTTGTACCCCTTTAAAGCAAACTGTTTGCATTCATATATCCCCTTACATTTTATACCCCTATAGTATTAAAAAATTTTCCCCTAATATTAAAATTTGTGCGCTGATGTCATGCTGACATCACCACCCGTTTGTATGATATACTGATAGGGTAGACATATACAATAGGGTATCACAGATAATTAAGCTCAGTCCTATATGATACACATATGGTATCAATATACCGATAAAGTATCACAAAGAATATATTTTCTACTAATTTAAAATTTAATAAATAAGTTTATAACTTTAATAATTTTCCCTAAATAATTTTAGTTATTAAAAAAGAGCTCAAAATTATATGATCCCGATATAATATCAATATACCGACGGAGTATCACAAGAATATATTTTCTACTAATTTATAGTTTAATAATTTTTTTATTTGTTTCTTATTTATTTCATTAAAAAAATCATATATGATACCAATTGGGTATCAATAAACCGCCAGAGTATCACAAAAGATTGAGTTTATTCTATATGATATTGGTATGGTATAAATATATCATCGGAGTACATTTCATAATATTTATGCTAATGTCAGTATGACATCAGCTTGATGTTGGACACGATATCGTCGGAGTACCATATGAAAAAAACTACATTTAGTTGTATTCTGTTGATTTCTTCATATTGGTTTAGTTTTTTTCTTCGCTATTATATATGGATTTCAATCCATCTTTCAGTTTAGGCCTTACTCAAATGGATAAAACTCACCAAGATGTTTCGTCTCAAGCTAGTGTTATTCATCAAAGTGATATTCCTACTCATTACAAATACCCTAATCGATCGAGGAAAATTCATCAAACTGGAGAAATCCCTCAAAAATATGAAGTGCCTTTAAAGTGATGAAGCCCATCAAAATGATGAACCCCCTCAAAATGATGAAGCCCCTGAAATTGAAGTTGGCTTGAGACATGATTGTGATTCTAAGGAGGAAGGGGTTTGCAAAAGAAGATCCAAAGATATTCATGATCCATTGTTAAAGTAGAAGTATCACAAAGAAAACACGATGGATATTTTTGTTATCACAATGTATCATGATCATTTATTATTTATGCTATTGTATGATACATGAGTTAGAAAATATCATACACTTTTATTCGTTTGTTTGTCATTGTATTTTTTACATAGTCATTTATTATTTATGTTACTGTATGATACATGAGTTAGAAAATATCATACAATTGTGTTTGTTTGTTTGTCATTGTATTTTTTGCTTTGACTTTGTAATGTTTGAGAAAATGATATATAGTATATTGTATCAAGTATACCTAATGATCACTGTATTTTGCATATACTTTATTAAGTTTCATTATTCCCTGATTTACTGAGCTCGTTGTTTTTTATTAATTATATATCAATATATTCTTTAAGTTTGAATCACTTGATCCATGTAACACTATTATATGCTCATACAGATTCATGATACACATCATATTATATCACACACACCTAAGGATCATAGTTTTTTACTTATATTTTTTGTACAAAATATGTATCATTCTTCTTTGTTTTAGTGTGTTATCTTATGATTTTTGTATCATGTATCACTAGATCACTAAGCATCAATCTAGTGATAATTGTAACATTTATATTTTTTATTTTCGACACATGATACATATTAGGTTGTACCATTAATACACAGTTATTGTATGATGTCTCAGTGTATCATTAAGTATGGATGAATTGATTAATGTAAAATTACAGTATGGTGAGTATCATTTATCATGTTATGGTATTCCTATAAATGTCATTTATCATATATAATATCATGTAAAAAGTATCAATTAAAAAGTATCACGTATTATATATAATATAATGCAATAAGTATCATATATGTCTATATCATGTATAATACATCATATTCTAAGTATCATCTATCGTGTATAATATATTATACAGTATTCATATATACCTACCATCTATATTACATATTTTTAATTACTTATATATTTGATATATAATACATCACTCAATGTGCCTAATAACATGTATCATTTATCAATTTTCATCATAATTCAAGTATCATTTATCATGTATAATAAATATTATATAATATTCAATTATACATATCATTTTTCTTACATATTTTTAATTGTCTGTATATGCGACATATAATATACAATTCGGTGTGTCCAATAACATGTATCATTTATCAATGATCATCTAATTGACATAAGATACACGCGTCGAATTAGGATGCTACCTTTCTGTTTTAGATATGTACGCATTTTATTTAATGTATAATATATTGTGTATCATCCTTTAAAAAATTATAAGTGCTTATTTTTAGTAACTTGACCATATGGACATCGACAACACATTTTTATATTGTGTATCATGCATCTTCATCAAATTTTACATATCAAATAGTGATTAGATATGTGTCAGGACACGCATTTTACTCCCATAGTTTATACTTATAATTCCTTCGTCAATTGTCAATAATATTGTTGATAGCATATCATTCCATAAAAAAATAACAAATCTCACTGTTTCAACCATTTACATTTTCAACAATACTTGAAAATAAATTTAACAAATATTGTATCATATGCACTTTTCTTCGTCCCGAATTTATTTTTATATCAAATATCATGTATCTTATGTCGTATAAACGAAAATATGATTCATGTAATAAATTTAATGCATCCCAATGTAATTCTAGAATTATTTTCATAGAAAACTAATAAAATAAATCACTGAATGCATTGTAGTTTTAGAGCAAACAAAATTACATTTGTGTTGCTTGTATCAGTAATATAGTTTGTTGTTTCTAGCCCTAGAATGTAACATGAATCACCATCTCTAAATTCAACCACTGTAAGATTTTGTGTATCTTGCCTTGAGCCTTCAACACACAATTTCTCCGGCACTAGCATCAAAGTCGTGTATCTTTGGGTATCTCTTCAATATTTTTATTTGACACATCTATACACAATGGATATTTTAAAACTGCAGACTCGTTTTTCTTCAATTCAAAATATAAATGAATCTCAATGTCGTTCCTAATGATCATCGAAGAAGAATTTCCTTTGATGTGGTACCTTATTTTTCTACTTTTCTTCCTCTCATCGATGTCCAACTCTGCTGCAATGGTCATTTTTAGATTCGCAAATGAAATTGTCTATCCAACCACTATTTCATCACTTTTGTATTTTAAGTAACAAATATCGCGTTTTCAAATTTTAGAATGCCTCAACATAGTACAAATATTCATCACGAATCAGCTGCAACTTTTTCATTTTTCTGTTTTTTTAAAAGAATGTATCACCCTCGTGATTTAAAATTTTTCTCCCTAAAGAAAACCTTTAGTATTTTTATGAAAAATAGGTGGATTTGTATTAACTAGCCTAATTTATGATTAAACAATTAATCTCTCTTTTTCAGCAGAAATACAATAAGTTTTTTTTATTGAAAATAGCCAAATTGACATTAATTAGCTTCATTTATGGAAGAAAGTTACTGCTTTTATAATGTATCAACACCTGCTTTCAAAGTATCAAAAAATGCTAATTTCCAAGAGATTTTGGTAATTTTAAAAAAGATAGGAACAAATTGATTTACCGTTTACACAATGGGATATGTGTAACTTATACTTAAATATAAGCTTTTCTTATCCTCAATTTGAGCTAACATGAAAAGATATGGGTTAATTATTTTTTTTCTCCATTAATTAAACTAGTTTACCATACGTGCGTTGCAAGTGTATCGTGATTTTATTAAAACAACTATGGTTGTTGCATGGTTATATATTCCGTATATTTAAATTATATTCAAATAGTGAAATGACAAAAATATATTGTACTATTGTATTTTATTTGGCTTTTCATTATTAGTATTCAACGCTATGAATGTTTGGTCTTTATTTGTGAAATTATATGTCTAGTCAAAGCGGACAAACAAAAAACTATTGATTTAAATCTATGGTATTTTTAAAATTTTGAAGTTTAAACTTTAAAATTTGTCTGTTAAATCAAATATAGATGCATTAAACATTTATTCCAAATTAAAAGTATTAAAAATTATTGTAATAACTTAAATTCACTGAATTGTACAAAATTACCTTTGATGATATTATAAATAATTGACAATTTAAAATATTATAAATAAATATAATATATTTAATATAATTAAGTATATTTGACATGTAGTGCATTTTTTATGCTCCCTTATTTGCAGGAAAGTAATTTTCTGTTAATTAATTTAGTTATTGATAATAAAAGGAAATGGATTAATTAAAATTGATATTAAGTAGGTACCAAAAAGAACAAAAGAAAGACATCACCCTTTTCTAAGTAGTTTAGGAGTGTAGCAAGTTAATGACATGTCCACATGACAGAAAAATTATGTAAGTCTTTTCATTTCTATAGCCAAGTTAGCCTACACAAGAAGCAACATATGCTGATCTTAATCAAACAAATATTGTCAGTTATATCAACATACATTATAATAGATAGATAAAAGGAGATAATACCACAAGAAGGAGGAGAGGGAAGAAACGAAGTTTCCTACAGGTCATACAAAATGCTATAGTCAAGACCCTATTAAGTCAGCAACACGCGAAAGTATGTAAATTAATCTTCTTGTAATACCCAATAAAATTACTAAAATACCCCTAGAGGATAGACATGCACATAACGTGTCTTCCTATTCTCCGATGGTAAATCTAAGGCAAGATATGCAATCAGCATAAAAAATTGAGTGGGGAAGTGAATTCGTTCAGATTTTAGAGCAATCAGATTAAAAAATAATTTTTTGATTCAAACCAATTTTCAGTGGTTGTACGCGCCCAAGGCACGACATGCCTGGGATGAGGACATGCCTTATGTTTCTTTTAAAAAATTTCAACGAGGATTGGAAAACTCATTCAGAGAATTTTTGGGAGAAAATACACTGATCCGCGCCTGAAGCGTGTTGCGGCCTGTGTAAATTCCAAGGCAAATTTTTTTTAATTTTGTGAGGGGTATTTCAGACCTTTTCCAAGCCCTCCTAAGTTCAATAAACAAATATAAGGGACCTTTTACATCAAGCCAAGTCCAAAGAATTTCTACCAACTAAGTTTTTGTATGAGTTGATAGAAGGACCAACTTCAACTAACCATATCTCCTAAACTATAACGCGTTAGGTGCTACATAATATATTAAATTGAAGGTATTTGAATTAGATTTTCAATGCACTAAATTATGCCTTAATCATAGTTCGGAGTAGAAAGTTATGATTATTTTACTGAAGACCTGTAGAGCTGTCTAAAGATCTACAATAGCTTCACGTCGCGGACCTAACACAAACCCTTACTGGATAAGTTAAATAATGTTTTTTTATTTTTATTTTGAGGGGTATCCCACTTGAGTTTTGGGAGGAGTATTGAGCACTAAAATGAGTAAGAGTGAATCTCACTTGCACTCATTACCTACATTGGCCCAGCGTAGGAGAGGATTGAACCATTACATCTCATGTCCCCTCTCGAGTTTACATCCCTGAAATAACAGAGGATGGCTGAGTTTAGATTCCTTGTGGATCATACTCGTTTCTTACCTAGAAAGTAGGAAATGACTATAAAAACATCAGCGTGATTGTTCTACAATCATTGGCTCATAAGTGATTATTGTCAGTTAAAAGAAACTCCCAAAAGTTCCCACCTTGAGTGCTCTGAGTCGAGTTGAGTTGAGTTGAGATGATTTCCATCGAGTTGAGTTGAGCTGAGTCCCATTGGGATAAGTTGTGTTGAGTTCTCTTGAGTTGAGTTGATTGATGAGTCACTTGTCTACCCTCTATTCTTGCTTTAGACAGACATTTGACATTCTGATTGAGTGTTATTTTAAGTCAACATTGTTTCTATATTGTTCTACTATTTCTGTTTCACTCAACTATTTTACATACTAGTACATTCCAAGTATCGATGTCCCCTTTTGGAGTGTTGTTCACGCCCTAATAGTAAAGACGTCGCAGTCAAGTATAAACCTAACCAAGGGTTAGGGTCGAATCCACAGGAAATATGGGGCTTGACTATATTGATCCACTAACAATTTTTTCAAGCATCAATCACTATATTCTCTATAATTGGGGGGTTTTCCAATTCATAATGAAGAGCAAATAGAAATACTATATTACAAATGCGAGAAGAGAACTAAATTGAGGGATAACTTGGGAGTTGTGTTCTCCATGATTCTGATGACTCAATTACCCAGACAAAATAACTCTAATCAAGACATTGCATACAGGATAGTAACTTAGGTTCTTCCAGCCCTCTTGTGAAGGTGAAGGTCGAATTTCACCATGGCGCTTGGTCGACAACCATAGCGTGCCAACTAACTATTACCAATGATCGGGATTATGACAGTATGCGTGATTTGGTGTTGGCCACCACCAAACAACATTCAAAATGAAGGGAAATAAACAATACATGCAAATACTCAATCAAAGAAATGCACAAAATCAAGGTTATTTCAAGTCAACTCCTCATGGTTCTTACAACCCCAAGTTGTGGGTACTTAGCTACTCATGGCTAAGGCAAAAATCACAAACAATGAATATGAAAGACATGGTTGAGATATTACCCAAAAGCAATGAAGAAAAAAAATACCTTGATGTTGAAACCATAAGCTTGGATTTATGGAAGTTGAGTACAAGTGATTTTAAATTCGCCAAAATGGTTCTTCAAAAGTAAAATACTAAAATCTACACTAAACCCTAGAAAAGTTCTCTAAAAATATTCAAAGTTGATATAGAATCTGTAAAGTGTCAAACCTCCCTTTCAAAAATCCTATCATTAACTATTTATACTATTTACAAAAAGACCCTAAAAATAAAATAAAAAATATAGCTGGCAGTAGGTACAGTTAGTAGTTATGACTCGTAGGGTGACCTACGAGTCGTAGTTAGGCTTTCGTAGTCAGCACTTGGCATTTTGGACTTGACTGCCACGATCCATTACTGTGAGTCGTGGTCTTATCTATGACTCGTAGTGTCTTCTCATAGTCCTCGGTTACAGTTCTTGGTCCAAATTTTGGCAACACTGTTTCAGGCTACGAGGTCCTTTCCAACAATTCATAGTGAGACATACGACTCATAGGCTGGCTTTGTATAACTGACCTTCACTTTGCAAATTCCTAATTTTGGACAATGCTTCCTGCTACGAGGGCACTCTACAATTCGTAGCTTGGGCTACGACTCATAGAGTGACTCATATGTCCTGAACTTCATCAATATCTATAATTTTCTCCCAAAATCATGCTAACCTATATTTTCTACAAGAACAACACATAAAACCATAAAGAGTCGCATTAAGAACTTGCAAAATCCCTTGTTTTAGGCACTAAATATGTTATATTTTGACAGTACATCAACACCTTCAACTTAGAATTGTTGTTTGTCCTCAAGCGACGACTTGATCTAAATAGACAATAAAGAACATATAGCTACTATCGTAATGGCATATACATCACTCAATCCCAACTCAGGTACCCAATTCTAATTTTCAAAACTTGATTGAATAGCCACCAAGCAAACCAAGAATTGATGATACATCTGACAATCCAACTATGACAAGTGAAGGAGTATCAATAATTCACAATCACCGAACATATAATATGCCAATCATGTCATGCAAATTCCCTCACAGAAAAGACGTTCCTTCATATCACTCAAAATTGCATTCAAAGTTCAGGGACTATGCAAGCATCCTCACTCTCACAAATGGAATTCATGCATGATAACCAACACCATAGGCATGAAGATATACTTATACTATGGACTGTCGATTAGTTGAATTAGGATCACTCTAGGACTTTATAGACTTGTAACGCAGGCTCATGGGGCTTTGGTATGGCATTTTAGACAACTAGTGACTAAAAGTTATACTTGAACTACGTTTTTCAACACATTGACCTCAATAACTAGCCATTTTCATTATTGTCCTCCCTTATTCTTCATTTTTAAGCTTCTCAGGGTGCTTTCTTTTCCTTTTTCAGTTGTACCTCATTTTCAAACTCATTTTGCTATTCTTTTCATTTAAAGGCAACTTTTATTTCTTTTTTTATTACCCGGCACATGATTTTCTCTTCTTTATTTCCCCACTAATCACTTTATTTTCCTTACTTTACCACAATATAATCCACCCTCAACTTGCCTTAGGTGAAGTACACAATATCCATTCCTCAAACTAGGGCCACTTTTGGTAGCCACCCCCAACTTAGGCTTTTTGCCTCCATCAATGTTTACATATTCAAGGATAGACCAGTGCTAACATCAAGGTATTTCACAAAACAAGGCTAGGCTAGCTAGGTGTCAAGAAAGAACAGGTACATGTAAAGCTCAAACATTTGGAACAAGGGTTAAACCACTACATTTGGTAGGTTATTTAGGCAAAAGTGGACTAACTTAAAGAACAATGGCCTAAGATTCTTTCCTAATCAACCACATCTTCAATCCATTCTTAGAGTAACAAGGCAAGTTCTGGATCAGTACACAATGCATGAATATGATAAAATAAGCTCACACATACATGGCATTGCATACACAATCAACATAGATCCACAGGTCATGTTTCAAGCATCAACTTTCCTTCTCTTCATCAGAACAAACATTGTCAAACTAATCATATGCAAAATTACAATGGTAACCAACAATCCTAAAAAATTTGAGGGTATCCAATTTTTAAAACATTCATAAAACCATTCAAGGTTATGCACATGCCAAAGGTAATAACCACTATATATCTACAAATTACCAACAATACCTAAATATGCTGATTCAATAGAAAATAAACTCATCCACAAGGAAAAAGACACACAGCAAGAAAATTTTGGGATCAAAAATAGAAAAGTTAGAGATTAAAGGCTACTCAGACTTCACCCTAGTCCATAGCTTCCCACATCCCACCAAAAGATGATATTTTATCCTCAAAGTATATATATTTAAGCAATAAGGGAAACAAGGGACATACCTTAGGTTGCCTCTCAAGAAGCACCTGATTTACTGTCGCAGCTCGACTTAGTCATCATCCATCATCAGAAATCCTTGATGGCCCACACTTCACTCTTAAACTCATCTGGGTGCTTCATTGATTGACGGATGTCAAAAACAACCTCTGTATCATTGACCATGAACCGAAGTTGACCAGAATCCATATCTACCAAGGCTCTCCCGGTGGCCAGAAATGGTCTTCCCAATATAATGGGCACCTTTAAATCAACCTCATAATTAAGGATCACAAAATTAGCGGGAAAGATGAATTTATCAACCTTTACAAGCACATCAAAAAGTATTTCTTCTGGCCTTTTGATAGTTCTATCTGCCATGAGTAACCACATTCTTGTGGGAGTAGGAGTACCAAGACCAAGCTTCTTGAAAATGGCAAGAGGAATCAAATTAATGCTTGCTTCTAAATCATATAATGCTCTTATGAACTCCATATCACCGATGGTACAAGGAATGGTGAATGCATCGGGGGATTGCCTCTTTTAGATTAGGCATTTAGTCATGATGGCACTACATTATTGGAGCTCTTGGGAAAACTCTTGGTTCAATGTGCGCTTCTTCATTACCAAATCCTTCATGTGCTTAGCATACCCAGGCATCTTCTCTGATACTTCTAGAAGGGGGATGTTAATAGACAATTGCTTCAACATAGAAAGGAAGTATTTGAATATACCATCCTCCTCCTTTTACTTGAGTCTTTGAGGAAAAGGTAGAAGAGGTTTTGGGATCATCTTTGCTCTTTCTTCCCCATTCACCTCTTCACTTCGCATACCATTTCTCTCCAAACCTTCTTCACTAACATTAACCTTGTCACAAGACCCTTCTCACAAGTTTCATCATCAACCACTGGCATTAGGGGATCTATGGTGCTCTTCCCACTTATTGTTATGACCGCCATGCAATGCCCATCATTATTTGAATTTTGAACCGTGTTACTTGGCAAAGTACCCTTTTGGTGTTGGTTCAATTGAGAAGAAACTTGACCAAATTGTTGCTTTAATTGCTTAATAGACACCGAGTGAGACTCTATCTTTTGGTTTATGCTTGAAATATCCAATTTCATCACTTTCAAAGTCATCTTGATGGTCGACCCTCTTCAACAACTTGTCAAATATTTCTTCAATCCAAGAAGAGCTAGACCCGGCATCACGATTGTGGAGAGACACATAGGAACCATTTCTATAACTATCTCTTCATCCCCATTCGGCCTTCGATACTCATTCTCTTTCATAATACCCACCTCGTTTATCTCTATATATACCCTCATGATTAAAGTTCCAACCTTGATTTCTAGAACTTTGCCTCCAATAGTCCGAGGTAGACCCTTGGGCATTATTTCAGAAACCCGCTACTTGATTACTCACAAAGCAAGCATCTTTCTCAAAGAAGGGTTCTTCATACATGGGCGGCTTTGGAGGTTGGTGAGTCATCGCGTGTACACTTGCTTAGTTTGCTTCAATACTAAGTCCATACTTGTGCAAAGTTGAGCAAGTTGTTGCATGATCTCTTCATTCACCTTGGCTTGTTCATTGTTGGTGTTCACCGTACACAAGAAGTCTTAGTAGCACCTCTCTCTCTTTGTCCCCACGCTCTATTAATTTTAACCACTTACTCCATTCTTTCGGCGATTTGTGAAAAAGGTTGATCAAGAAACATGCCTCCCATGATTGTATCGGCACAAGCTTGACTATTCTCATCAAGCGCCCGATAAAAGATCTCTACTAAGGCATCATCAACAATTTTGTGGTTCGGAACCATCTTTAAGCACTTGGTGAACCTCTCCCATGTAGTACTAATTGAATCACCCAGCAATTGCTCAAAAATATTTATTTGATCTTTGACCTTAAGTTTTTTGGACCTTGGGAAATACCTCTCTAAGAAGGCTCTTTATAACTCAGTCCAACTTGTGATTGAATTTTGTGAAAGCTCGGACAACCAAATAGTTGCATTTCTAGTTATAGATAGAGGGAACACTCTCAAACTAACTGCATCCATAGAAAGATTTTGTGTAGCCATCACACTCTTGCAAACAAATGTGACATTATGGAGATGACTATGTGGATTCTCTGAAGGTAGCCCCGTAAACAAACCATGATTTGAAGCATTTGTAGGAGACCACTAGACACAGTAAACTTAGTGTCGGCCGATAGAGGTGGGAACACTATAGCTCCAGTGACATCCATTGCCATAGGATTCAACCTATACTGGTTCCATCTATATGTATTTCCACTGAACGCCCTATGGTATGGCCTATTTTCCCTTTGTGGTGGATTTTTATCTTTACCCACATCTTCCTCATGTTGCCCAATGGCTTTATCAATTGCAACATCCTCATTCTCTTAGGCCATTCTTCTAGTGATTCTGTGGATCTCCAAATTGATTGGAATTAAGGGGTTGCCTTGCCTCTTTGTGTTAGGCATACAAATCTAGTATACCCTACAAGCAAAATCAAACAACAAAAACAAAAAATAAAAGTAAAATACAAGAGAATGTAGAAATTAATACCTGAATTAACTAATAGTGAAATCAAATCAAGAACCTAGTCGTATTCCTCGGCAATGGCACCATAATTTTTTATGCTCACGCTCCAACAGTAAAGCAGTCACAGACAAGTATAAATCTAACCAAGGGTTAGGATCGAATCTACAAGAAATATGAGATTTGACTATATTGATCCACTAACAATTATTTCAAGCATCGATCACTACATTCTCTAGAATGGGAGGGGGGATTGGTTTGCAATTCCAATGAAGAACAAATAGAGATACTACACTACAAATACAAGAAGAGAACTATATTGAGAGACAACTTGGGAGTTGTATTCCCTATGATTCGTTGACTCAATTACCCCAGACAACATAACTTCAATCTAGGCATTGCATGCAGGACAGTAACTTAGGTTCTTCTAGCCCTCTTGTGAAGGTGAAGGTTAAATTTCACCATGGCGCTTGGTCGACAACCATGGTGCTTGGTCGGCAACCATGGCGTGCCAACTAACTATCACCCATTGTCCCAGTCAACCTCCCCTTGGCCAAGTTTGGTTGATTAGACAAGAACACATCAATCAAATCTTGTCATCTACTTTCCTTTTCTATTCATCACTACCTTGGTCGGGATCATGATAGTATGCCTGATTTGGTGTTGGCCACCACCAAATAACATTCAAAATGAAGGGAAATAAATAATACATGCAAATACCCAATCAAAGAAATGCACAAAATCTAGGTTATTTCAAGTCAACTCCTCATGGTTCCCACCGGATAAACAACTTCTTTCAGTCCACTGCAAGGGTTCCAATAATAACACAAGATTTTTTGTAAAGTGTTGAATCTCTTTTTCAAAAACCCTATCATTAACTATTTATACTATTTACAAAAAGACTCTAAAAATAAAATAGAAAATACAGCTGGCAGCAAGTACATTTCACAGTTACGACTCATAAGGTAGTGTTTTCTCGTAATCCCCAGTTACAATTATTGGTCCAAATTTTACCAACATTGTTTTAGGCTACGAGGCCCTTTCCAACGAGTCGTAGTGAGACATATGACTCGTAGGCTGGCCTCGTATAGCTAACCTTCACTTTGCAAATTCCTAATTTTGAACACTATTTTCTACTACTAGGGCACTCTACGGTTCATAGCTTGGGCTACGACTCGTGGGGTGGCTCGTATATCCCAAACTTCATCAAAATCTGTAATTTTCTCCCAAAAGCATGCTAACATATA
Source organism: Solanum virginianum (assembly GCA_000787875.1). NCBI lineage: Eukaryota > Viridiplantae > Streptophyta > Magnoliopsida > Solanales > Solanaceae > Solanum > Solanum virginianum. The sequence continues at coordinate 108,952 of DF359812.1, forward strand.
TTTACTGCAAGAACAACATAAAAACATATAAAAATCATAAAAAGTCACAGTAAGAACTTGCAAAATTCCTTGTTTTAGACATCAAATGTGTTGTATTTTAACAGCATACCAAGTGTATCATTTTATGATGTAGAGGCAAGTATTAGAGATTATCAACAGGGGCTCCGTTGAGGATCTTTTTGCATTCAGCTGATCGGTGAGACCTTCTTGTCTTTAGAGGATTTCCATATTATTATCATCTAGCTTGAGTTAGTATTTTATTATTTTTTTCCTTGAGTTAGGTAGTCATGGCCTATCGTGGCACCATCTATATGTTAGATGTAGAGGCTTCATAGACATTGAGTAGAGGATGTTGAGTATTGTTTCCTTTCCAACTCTTATTTATTAGAAATTTTATTATATAAAGACTTAATTTCTTTAATTACATTACAGTCTTTCCCTAAAGTATTTGATTCCACTGTTGAGTATGAGGTGACGATGAGGCCAAGTGGTTCGTTCGGGGACTAGCAATAGTCTCTGAGTGCCAGCCACACCAAGGATACTCTCCTGGGGCATGTAACTTCTGAACCTGCAAACATGAATTAGTTGAGGCAAGTTAGTTTTGACATATTTGTAAGTATAAATAACATATTGTATCAAGCAATAATACCTTATTGTATCCGATCTAATATGTCTTTACAAATGTTGTTCTTGTTGTATTATCACGACCCAACCTATGGGCCATGACTGGTATCCGATTGGGGCACCCGGACAATATTATCAACCAGACTCAGATGATAATCACTATTTATTCACAAAAATTTCGGCAGAGTTTCCTCTGTTTTACTGACTACCTACCTGCAAACAGAAGATTCCCAGCAAACAGTGCAAACATACGAACATACATACTTATATACGCGGGCCGACAAGGTCACCGCTGCGGTTAAACCACCCAACAACCATAGCATATGTACATAGTATCCAGACTGACAGTATGTCTCATATATTCAACAAATATACATAATAGACAAACTCTCTAATATGACCCATACTCGCAGGATGTCCACAGATCTCTAATACGAACATACAGAATCATGAGATGGGACAGGGCCCTATCGTACCCTCAAATGAACATGATACAAAGTAATAAAGTAGTATGTATACCCAAAAGCGGCTCCGGAGCAAAGGAGCTCTTCAAACTGCAAATAGGGGTCCTAAGCTGGTGGCCCGCTACCCTGCGCGTCTATATCTGCGGGCATGAAAACTTTCCTTTTCTATTCATATATACCATTACTATATCAAGAAGCTACGGATAAACAACTTCTTTCAGTCCACTGCAAGGGTTCCAATAATAACACAAGATTTTTTTCCAGACTTGTACATATTTACAAATTGCACATCGAGAATATTACTTTTGTTGCTCAAATTATCAAACTAAGGCAAAGTGAACAATGCTCAAATGCACACCTGGAACCTCAAGATACCTAATTGCCAGAACGAACGGTGTATAACAAACAAGGCCAAGAATAAAGGCAAATGCATATCGTGCGAAAGTTGGACCGCTCGAGTCATCGAGTCGCGCCCACCGAAGATATATCCTGGACCGTTCAGGGTATCGAGTCGCGTCCACCTAAGATATATTTTGGACCACTCGGGGTATCGAGTCGCACCCACTAAGAGTATGAACTGGACCACTCGGGGTATCGAGTCGTGCCCACCTTGGATATGGCCTGGACCGCTCGGGTTATCGACGCGCGCCCGGCATAACGCCAACACAGAAACATATTTTTGTGACTATAAGTTAACTAGACCCCAACTCTTCAAAATCATGTGATCCTTTCATTCATATAATAATATAGAACATGGCATAAGAAAATAGACCAACAAACTAAAACAGAGTACCAATTCCACGACATTTATTTCATGATATAAAATGATTCAGAAGTGTGAATATGAATGTCTAATTGAGGGAACAAGATCGCTTATACCCTTTAAGAGTAACCTAAATTCAAGAGTACATAATGTTAAAGCTTCATATCTAGTTTCTCGACCTGGCAACAATCAAAAGGAAGAATTTGAGTGGACATGAAGATTACATTGGTCGTTTTAACTATTTTCATAGTTAGCAACAAGCCATCTAGAAGTAGACATACACAACTATTTAAACCATGTTCATTCTTCAATGGGTTTCTTGTTTTCTGATAAAGAAAGGAACCAGTAATAAAGTCCAACTAAATCTGGACAATAATGATAATATCCAAATATGTGACCATAAATGATTCAAATTTTTTATAAGAACACCAAGAAACGAACATAAGTATAGTTTCCTTAAACTCCAATTTTGGTTACTGTTACATTTCTTTCCCTTC
>DF359811.1:22416-55573 GCA_000787875.1 Solanum virginianum
GATGACATGTCAAGTCCTTTTTATGATTCCAAGTCTTATGTTTCAGCCCCTGTGTCATTCATATGTATTCATGTTTAAGTTAACAAGTTTATGATCATTTTACACTTATGCCGAGATTTTGAAATTGGTGTTTTAAAGTGCATCGTTGCATTCTTGTTGGGGCTGATCTCTTTATGATTACTCTTCTCTTGTAGATTTCTTTGACATTCGGGGACGAATGTTCCCAAGGGGGAGATATTAAAACGAACCCAAAAAATGCCCGAAAATGTGTCTCAGAAGTGCCTGAAATCGTAATTTCCATATATCTAAAAATTTGTTTGTTATTTTAGAAAATACAACTTCATATGCTTATTTAGGGGGTCAAATGAAGTGGGAAATAGGTCTAACCCAAATCTTAGAGCAACCATATCAAAATCCAAAAATCACAAAAATGAGATTTAAGAGGGTCAACTTTGAACGGGAACATCACTTAGCACACAAAGAACAAAGTGGACCGACAACATATCAAATAAAAGCTCTTTGAATTATCTTTCAAAAGTACTTAGTTTCACCTCATTTCAAGTTCGGATGAAGGAGTTATGCCCATTTTTGTGGAACTCATTTGTGCAGAAAATGCAATTTCAGTGAGCAGTCCATTTTGGTCCTATTTTCTCTTGGGCCTTAGGGTTCCTACACTTGAAAATACATATACTTATCCTTATTTCACCCTCATATCATCCTAAATATTCCCCAATACTTACCAAAACACTTAGCCAGATATTTACTCCTAAATTCAAATCCCAAAACTCAAAACCAATCTTAAGGATTTCTTCAAGGATCTCACTCAAGCTTCAAGTCTCCATTAAAGTCTTCTTCAAGAACTTCTCAAAAGCTAAGGTATGAGGTATTGAACCATTGAGTCCTTCCACCCATGGTACCTAAACCCTCTTTTACTTAACAATGCATGATATAAAGTTAATTTTACATGCGGGTCTTATATATTAAGAAATTTACTACACAGTGATTTTAGTTCATGAAAGTATGGTTGTTTTAGCATACTTTGAGCTCTAAATCTTGGATCTAATATTGGATTTGATGTAGTGTTTTCATGTGAATATCTTGGGGATGTTGCAAGGTGTTGATTGATAGATTTTACAACAAATTTTCTTGCATGATTTCATCTCTAAATTACACGGTCTTTTACCCCCATTACACACCCCCAAGGTGTTTGATAAAATGTCCAGTTATGATTTCTTGAGGAAATGAAGGCCCAAAGCATGAGATATGATATGAATGATATTATAATGATGAAAAGAGCTTTTTATATGATATAATTGACTATATGATGATGAAATGAGCTTATACATATGATAAACTCTATGTAAAGTGTTGCATTAGACCATTCCCGATCCGGGGGGACAAGAGCCCGGGTAACTGAGGGAAGGGATCGTACTTCTCCATCTAGTGATGGGGCAGCATCATCACTATCTGTGATGGGGGTTTATACTCATCAACCAAGATGCGGGTTCATACTCATCCACCTAGGTGATGGGGCGACATTGTCACCAACCGAGATGAGGGTTCGTAATAATCCACCTAAGTGATGGGGTGGCATCACCACTAACCCCAAGGGGTTTATACCTTGGAACTCTAGCTTGGTCTCTTCTACACATATGATATTCTATATGATCATTGATTACTTAACCATGTTTTACTTATGCATTGATCATACATATCATATTGCTATATTATACCTATTGCTTATTGTTATACATTTTAGATTATGATGTTTATTCTCTTATTGCATTGCATCCCACATACTTAGTATATTCAAACGTACTAACACATACTCTTACCTACATGATATCACCATGTAGGAACCGGAGCTCCTATTGATTCTTCTTGTGGCTAGATAGATTATTAAAGTTAGCCTTTGGTGAGTCCTACATTCCATGGACAAGGACTATTTGCTCACATTATATATTAAGATTCTCTTTACTTTATCGTACACTTATGACTATGAGGGTGAGCCCGGTTGTATGTCTTGGGCCCTGCCATTATCTATGTAGTAGAGGTATTGTTGGACAAAGCTATGTATTTATACTATGAATTGATTCTATTATCTCTTGACTCTATGTTATGACAAGTTCTCCCTTAGTCCCTTTAGCCCTTGATTCCATTCTTCAAATTTCATTTAATTGTTTCCACGACCAAGGATGTATAATGATATGCTATGAGGCTTGTTTGGGGTTTCATCAGGTTCCCCATTCGCTGGTCACGTCTAGGCCCTAAGCTTGGGTAATGATAGCTAAAAAGCTCTATAGAAATTGTCCCTTTTGCATCTTTGATAAAATATTGCCTTGTGATCTTGTTGAGTTGGATATGGTTGATTTTGATGTCATTCTTGGGATGAATTGGTTGCATGCATAGTATGACTCTATTGATTCTGGAACCCATAGGGTCAAATTACAATGCCCATATGAACCCATTCTTGAGTAGGAGAGTCATGATGTGGTGGTTAATGGTAGGTTCATCTTTTGCATCAAAGCTCATAAGTTGATCTCTAAGGGGTATCTTTATCATCTTATGAGGTTAAGGGATGTGGAGTCCAAGGTCCTTCCTATAGAGTCGGTCCCGATTGTAAATGAGTTCCTTGATGTCTTTCAAAATGACCTTCCCAGTATTCCTCCTGAAAGGGAAATAGAATTTTATATAGACCTCCTTCCCGATACTCAACCCATTTTTATTCCCCCTTACTGTATGGCCCCGACAGAGTTAAAGGAGTTGAAGGAGCAATTGAGGCATTTGTTGGAGAAGGGTTTCATAAGGCCTAGCTAATCACCTTGGGGTGCTCTGATGTTGTTTGTGAAGAAGAAGGATGTGTCCTTTAGAATATGTATTAACTACCGGCAACTCAATAAGGTCACCATGAAGAATAAGTATCCTCTTCCAAGGATCGATGATTTGTTTGACTAATTGCAAGGGGCTAGTAACTTCTCTAAGATTGATCTCCGGCCTGGGTATCATCAAATAAAGGCGAGAGAGTGTGATATTCCCAAGACGGCCTTTCGGTCTAGGTATAGGCATTGTGAGTTTGTTGTGATGTCCTTCGGGTTGACCAATGCACTGGCAATCTTCATGGATCCTATGAATAGGGTCTTCAAACCCTATCATGATTTGTTTGTTATGGTCTTCATTGATGATATTTTGATCTATTCACATAGTGAGGAGGAGCATATGGGCCATTTGAGGGTAGTGCTACAGCGATTGAGGGAAGAGAAGTTATATGCCAAGTATAAAAAATGTGAATTTTGGTTAAAAGAGGTTGCTTCCTAGGTCATATGGTATCGGGGGATGGTATAAAGGTGGATCGTAAAAAGATGGATGTGATTAGAAATTGGCCTAGACCATTGATCCCATCAAATATTAGGAGCTTCTTGGGCTTAGTAGGATATTATCGAGGGTTTGTGAATGGGTTCTCTTCTATTGCTTCTCCTATGACCAAGTTGACTCAAAAGAAGGCCAAATTTGTGTTTACCGATGAGTGTGAAAAGAGTTTCCAAATATTTAAAGACAAGCTTATGTCTGCTCCTATATTATCACTACTGGAGGGGCTAGAAGGATTTGTTGTGTATTGGGATGCTTCGAGGGTTGGTTAGGGATGTGTGTTGATGCAAAATAGGAAAATTATAGCCTATACTTCTAGGTAACTCAAAGTGCATGAAAATTATTATCCTACTCATGATCTTGAGCTAGCCGTCCTGGTATTTGTATTAAAGATTTGGCATCATTATTTGTATGGGGTTCATATTGATGTGTTCACTGATCCGAAGAGTATCAAATATGTCTTCACACAAAAAGATCTTAATTTGAGGCAAAAAAGGTGGTGAGAACTTCTTAAGGATTATGAAATGAGTGTGTATTATAATCTTGGTAAGGCTAATGTGGTGGACGATGCTTTGAGTAAGGTGTCTATGGGAAGCCTAGCTCATGTTGATAATGGTGACAAAGGGGTGGCAAGGAAGGTCCATTGGTTGGCTAGTTTTTAGGGTTGAGGTTGGAGAGGTGGCTTTGTTATGATCAGATCTTATTATAGAGGCTCTTGAGAAGGTTAGGATGATTAGAGAAAGGTTGAGGATGACCCAAAGTCACCAAAAGTCCTATGTCGATGTGAGGAGAAGGGATCTTGAGTTCAAAGTTGGTTATTGGGTCTATTTGAAGGTGTCACCCATGAAAGGTGTGGTTCATTTTGGTAAGAAGGGAAAGTTGAGCCCAAGATATGTGGGTCCTTATAGGGTAATGAGGAGGATTGGCAAGGTAGTTTATGAATTGGAGTTGCATAGTGAAATGAATTTGGTTCATCTGGTGTTTCATTTGTCTATGTTGAGGAAATGTTTGGGTGATCTGAATGCTATTGTTCTATTGGATGTTATGCATATAGTTGAAGATAAGTTGACTTATGAAGAAGTTCTAGTGGAGATCTTAGATAGGCAAGTGAAGAAGCTTAGGGACAAGGATGTTGCTTCCGTTAAGGTCCTTTGGAGGAATCAACAAGTCAAAAGTGCTACATAGGAGGCCGAAGCAGACATGCAAAAGTGATATCCTTATCTATTCCACTCTATTCAAGCCTAAGGTACCAATTCTAAGTCCTCTATGTGATTTCAAGTCTAACTTCAGCCCATGACATTTGCATGCATTCATGTTTAGATTGACAAGGTCATGATGATTTTACACATATGATGAGATTTTTGAAATGATGTTTAAGTGCATTCTTGCATCCTTATTGGGCTGACGTTTTCATGTTTATGTCTCTCATATACGTTAGTTTGACATTCGGGGATGAATGTTCCCAAGGGGGAGATATTAAAATGACCCTAAAAAGTGCCCAAAAATGTGCCTCGAAAGTGCCCTAAATCGTAACTTCCATATAACTCAAAATACGTGTGTGATATCAAAAATCTGACTTCATATACTTGTTCAGGGGGCAAAATTGAGTAGAAGATAGGTTGAGAAATCGTAGCAAAATTTGGATATTGCAAAAATGCGATTTCCAGAGAGCATCTATGCCCCTGGCGCGACGCGCCAAGGGCGTGCTATAGTGTATTTTTGGCTACAAGTTTCTATCTCGGTCCAAGGCTTTGGGGTCTTGGGTCTAAGCCTTCCTATGCATGAAAATACTTAGTCATATTTCACCTTCATATCATTCAAAACATTCCCAAATACTCTCTAAAACACTCAGTCATTATTTCATCTTAAAATTCAAGTGTCCAAATCTCTTCCAGATCTTAAGGATTTTACTCAAGCTTCAAGTCTACATTCAAATCTTCTTCAAGGAATTCTCTATACCTAAGGTATATGGGTTTGATTCATTGGTTCCTTTCACCATGAAACCTAAGATTCCTTTTCGCTTAAATTGTATGATTTTAAGTTGATTTACTTATGGGTCTTACCTACTATGAATTTGACTATGAACTATATTGGGATTTCATGAAATTGTGACTGTTTTAACATGTTTTGAGCTATGAATCTAAGAACTATTGGGGGATTTGATAAAGGGTTTTAGCGTATATTTCTTGAGGGTGTTATCAAGTATTCATGGATGGTTTTACACTAAATTTTCTAGTATGATTCCACTCTTGAAATGCATGATTTTACACTAGCACTACACACCCACCAAGTATTTGATAAAATATCCAATTAAGGTATCTTGAAGAATTGAAAGCCCAACGCATACCTTATGAGATGAATGACTTTATGATGATGAAAGGAATATATGTACATGATATCCTCCTATATAGTGTTGGAAAGTGACCATGCCCTACTCGGGGGGCTAAAAACCCGGGTAACCATGTCGAGGGGTTCGTACCTTGATAATCAAGTTGAGGGGTTACTACCTCAATCACCAGGGGTGGTAGGATGCAACTATCCACCAACCAATCAAGGGGTTTGTACCTTGATAACCGGGTTAAGGGGTTTGTACATCAATCACCGAGGGAGGTAGGGAGCAATGATGTACCAACCAATCAAGGGCTTTGTACCTTGGTAAACTATGAACTTATTAATGATGGCCTCTTCTTACACATGTAATATGTCTTGTGTAAGAATGATTTACTTTAAGCATCTTTCATGCATGCCATATTGCTATATGCTACTCATTGCCTATGCTTATGAATTTCGATTATGTTGCTTGTCTCTTGTTGTATTGCATCCTACATACTTAGTACATTCAAACCTACTAATGCATACTCTATAGCTACATGATGTCACCATCTAGGAATCAGAGCCACACTTGAGCATTTTCCTCCACGTGGCTAGAACGAATTCTCTCAAGCTAGTTGGTGATTCCTCCATTCTGGGGACCATGTATATGATCTCATATTATGTACTAAGACAATCTTTCTTTTATGGATGTATTGGCTATAAGGGTGAGCCCGGTTTGAACGAGTATAAAACCATACCTGAAGTGTCAAGTAAGTGAGGATATCTATCTCACATATTTGCCTTGGACTCCTAAGTAGCCTCTTCAGTTGAATGATTGCGCCATAAAATTTTTACTATAACATTGTCTTTGACATCAATTGTTGTACTGAGCTTAAAAATTTTCCAGGTATAAAACTACTTCGTGATCGTGGAGCCTATCCCGCAAATGCAAGACCAAGAGGCCTCAACTACGTGAATGTGTGACCAAGTTTGTGAATGTGGAGCTCAGTTGACCCACATCTCGGTGAATGCGGAGAAGAAGACTTCCTGCACTAGATATCAACAACTAGCAATTGTCAAGTCCAATTTCTCTACTCGGAATGGACCTCCAAAAGTCATTCAAACTTAGAATTTCACAAGCCAAATATGTATCATGGCCTCCTCCCCATAGTTTCCAATGCAAGTCGATAAAACTAGTTTAAAACATAAAATATCGAAACTACCCTCAATAACTCTACAAATTATTCAGAGATCATTTCTAGCATTAGTTTCACCATTAAGAACTATTGGAACTGTCAAAATTTTGTTTAGAACTTCAGAACTTCAAATGTTGATCGAAGTAAAACTTTGGTTTTGCAAATGACTAAAGTTACAACTTTTGGCTAAAAACCTCATTTTAACTCCAAATTCAAATTGGCAACTTTCTATAGTTCAGTTTGGATGTTTTAAAGCTGATTGAATCCACAGATCCCCGATTTGACCTTTAAAATTATAATGACACAAAAACTTACTTTTTCAATAACTTAAGTCTCCAAAACTCAGGATTCTAATTCTAACCATACAAATAGTTCCAAATAGGCCCAAAGAAGCTTACAAAAGGGTAGAATAGTAAATTTCACAAATAATGCTAAAAATTACCAACCTAGTCGTTACATCATTCACCATTAAAAAATATGTTCGTTCTTGAACAGGGGAAAAGAGGAGTACATGAAGCTTCAAAAAGGCTGGGACATCTGGCCCGCAGGTCAAACTCCAAGTCCCAAGTAGCCTCATTAAAAGAACGGTACCATCACGAAACCTTCACAGAAGGTATATCTTTGAATCTCAATCTATGAACCTATCTGTCCAATATAGCTATAGCTCTTCAAAGGACAAATCTAGACCCAACTCAATAGAGTAATAAGAAATCACATACGATTCATCTGGAATATATCAGCGGAGCATACAAACATGAAAAACAGGATGAACAGAAGAAAGCTTGGTGGTAAAGAAAACTCATAGGCTACCTCACCAATGCTCCTCAAAATCTAAAAAGGACTAATAAACCTAGGACTAAGCTTGCCCCTTTTCCCTAATCTCACCAAACCCTTCATGGATGAAACTTTTAGCCAAACACTGTTAGTCACATAAAACTTAAAGAGGCCTAACCCTGTTATCAGGTTAACTCTTCTTGCTACTCTGGATGGTCAAAAGTCTACTCTGAATCACTTGGACCCGGCCCATGGCATCCTGAAACAAATCAACACCTAACACCTTAGCCAAACAAGAATCAAACTATCTGATGGGTGATCTACACCTTCGGTCATACAAGGCCTTAAACGGTGCCATTTAGATGCTGGAATGGTAACTTTTGTTGTATGTGAACTTAGCTAATAGTAAGTACTAGTCCCATCGAGCCTTAAAATTAATAACACAAGCACTAAGCATGTCAAGACCCAAGCCTAGGACCTAGACGTGACATGACGAATGAGTCTGTGGTCACGGAAATAAGTAAACAATATCAAAAGATCATACGATAAGGATAACGGGGATAAGGAAGTCTTTCATAGCTTAGAAACATACAAGAGACAAAAGAGTCAAAGATCAAAGCATTATTACATAACTTGTCTAACAACACCTCTAAGCTTAGATTCGAGCGGGGGCCAAGACAACTTTTTGGGCTCACCCTTTAGTATCAAAGTGCAACATAAAGAGATAACAAGAGTAAACCAGCAAAGCTAATGGTCCCCAAACTTGAGGACTCACCAATAGCTTATCTTCAAGAGAACCAACTAGCAACGTAGAGGAGGAAAATAACCAAGTGGAGCTTCGATTCCTACATGGTGACATCATGTAGGCATAGGGTATTATTATTACGTTTGAATGTACTAAGTATGTAGGATGCAATGCAACAAAAGATAGATAACATAATCAAAATGCATAATTATAAGCAATGGACAACATAATAATAATATGGCATGTATGAATGATGTTTGAAGTAAACCATGCTTATATATAACATATTACATTTGTAGGAACATACCACCTTTATAGACCAAGCAAACTAGTACTTGGAATCCAAGGTATGACCATCCCTTGGGAAGTGACATTCATCCTCGAACGAGTATAAAACCATACCTGAAGTGTCAAGTAAGTGAGGATATCTATCTCACATATTTGCCTTGGACTCCTAAGTAGCCTCTTCAGTTGAATGATTGCGCCATAAAATTTTTACTATAACATTGTCTTTGACATCAATTGTTGTACTTGTCTATCCAAAATAGAGTTTGGACCTTCCTCATATGTTAAATTTTCATCAAGCTCTACACCTTCTAGATTAATCTTATGGATATCATCACAAACATACCGTCAAAGAATAGATATGTGAAATACAAGATGTACAATGGATAATCTCGTTGGTAAAGTAAGTCGGTATGTTACCAATCCAATCTGATCTAAAATCACATAAGGAGCAATGTATCTAGGACTCAACATACCTTTCCAACCAAATCTCATAGCTCCTTCCATAGGAGAAACTTTTAAAAGGATCTTTTCGCCCTTCAAAAACTCCATATCATAGACTTTCTTATCTTTGTAAGATTTTTGTCCACTTTGTGCTGTTTGAAGCCATTCTTGTATCATTGCAACTTTCTCTAAGGCCTACTAAACTAAATCTAGACCTAGTAATTATGCTTCGCCAGATTCAAACCATCTAACTAGTTATCGACACTTGCAACCATAAAAAGCCTCATACGGTGTCATTAATATACACAATTGATAGCTATTTATAAGAAAATTCTACCAATAACAACTGATACTCCCAATGTCCATGGAAATCAATGTGCAACTTCTAAGCAAGTGCTCAAAGATTTGAATAACCCGCTCAGACTTTCCATCAATTTGGGGATGAAAAGTTGTACTTAACTCAACTAGTGATCCCATCAACTTCTAAAAGGACTTCTAAAACTCAATAGTGAACGGTGTACCTTGATTTAATATTATTGAAATAAGTAGTATATGAAGCTAACTATCTCTTGAAGTTAAATGTTTGCTAACTGGTTTGTAGTATAACTAACTCGAACTGGTACGAAATAGACAGATTATGTGAGTCTGCCCACAATCACCCAAATAGAGTTGTGCTTTTAGAAAGTATTTGGCAACCCAATAACAAAGTCCACAGTAATCCTTTCCTACTTCAACACTGCGAAAATCAAGTTTTGCATTACTCAACTAGGTTTTTGATGCTCATATTTGACCTATTGGCAATCCAAACAACTAGTCACATGCTTCAAAATATCAACCTTCATACCTTTCCACCTGTACAAACCATGTAAGTCGTGATACATCTTCGAAGCAGATGGATGGATAGAGTATCGCAAGCTATGAGCCTCTTCAAGTATTAGCCACTTTACCTCACCCACCATGGGTATACATAATCTACCATGTCTATCAAAACACCCTCGCCATTAATTGAGAATGAATTCATACCTCTACTCTACACTCAAACTTGTACTCTAACTAGTTAGGGTTCGTCATACTGGCATACCTTGGCTTCTCCAACTAAGGATAATTGCACCACCATACCTACAAGAAACCTGCCAGGCAATGTATGATCAATTCATACTTCTTGATTGGCTAAATAATGAATATCCCTAGCCATAGGTTGCTTTTTAACAGCAATCCAGGCTACGCTGCCCATAGACTTTCTACTCAAAGCATCTATCACCACATTCGCCCTTCTGGGATGATAGAAATAATAAGGTCATAGTCTTTAAGTATTTCCAACCACCATTGTTGCCTCAAATATCAGATCTCTTTGCTTGAATATATATTGCAAACTCTTGTGATTAGTATAGACTTCACAAGTCTTTCCATAAAGATAGTGACACCAGATTTTGACTGCAAATATAATTGCAACCAATTCTAAGTCATATGTTTGGATAATTCTTTTCATGAATCTTTAGCTGCAGAGAAGGATAAGCCACCACTTTACCAATCTTCATTAAGACATAACCCAATCTATCTTTAGACATATCACAGTAAATGGTGAAATCACCCTCTACTATAGGTAAGGTCAAAATAAGAGCTTTAGTCAATGCAGTCTTTAATTTCTAGGAACTCTCTTCACATTCATCTGATCAATGAAAAATCACACCTTTCTAATTTAGACATATCAATGGAGTGGCTATCCTTGAGAAACCCTCCACAAATCATCTGTAATATCTAGTTAGTCCCAAGAAATTGCATATCTTCGTAGGATTATTAGGTCGAGGCTATTCCCGAACAGCTTCTACCTTTCTTTTGTCAACTTGAATCCTATCTTGTGACACCACGTGTCCTAAAAAGGAAACTGTTCTCAACAAAAACTCATATTTTGAGAACTTGGCATAAAGATTTTCTTTCCTTAGTCTCTATGATACAACTCACAAATGATGTTCATGTTCATCCTCATCTTGATAGTAGCCCAAAATTTCATCAATGAATATAATCACAAACTGGTCTAAATGTGGCTTGAATACCCTATTCATAAGGTTCGTAAATACTGCAGGTGCATTAGTCAATCCAAAAGACATCACTAAAAATTTAAAGTACCCGTACCTGGTTTGAAAATCTATCTTTGTTGTATCTTCGATCTTTATTCTCAGCGGATGACAACCTGATCTCAAATCAACTTTGAAAAAGTAAGTAGCACTCTGCAACTGATCAAATAGATCATGAATATGAGGCAATAGATATTTATTCATGATTTTTGCCTTATTCAATTTCCTATAGTCGACACACATTCTTATGCTGCCATTTTTCTTTTTCACAAATAACACCGAGGCACCCCAAGGTGATACGATAGGCCTAATGAGCCCTTTATAAAGTAGCTATTGAAGTTAGACCTTCAATTCTCTCAACTCAGCTGGAGTCATAAGATACGGAGGAATAGAGATAGATTGAGTGCCTGGCACTAAATCAATGGCGAACTCAATTTCTCTTATCATAGGCGGCCAAGTCTTCTGGAAAGATTTAAACAAATTCTTGCACAATTGGAACGCTGTCCATAGTAACATCCTTCTCTCGAGGATTATGGATAGTAAAAATAAGATTCAAAGCACCCATGATTAATCATTCGACGTGCCTTTACATAAGATATTATTTTTCTTATGTTAGAGGAGTCATAACTTTCCATACCAAAGATGGTTCTGTAAGGAAATTAAAATGTACCAGTTTAGCATAATAATCAACCAAAGCATAACATGATGCTAACCAATCCATGGCCATAATTACATCAAAGTCAGAGAGCAACAACTCTAATAGATGATCCACCTACTTCCTGAGCAACCTGTGCAGCCTGTTGACCCTATCCACGAGCACCTTATGGAGCGACCCTAGTTGTCTGAATCTGACCCTAAGTATCTGCCATATTCCTCTACACCTATGTAGTAGCTTTACTAGTACCAGGATCTCACTTAGGATAAAATTTAGCAATATGACCTCTTTCACTACAAGTAAAATAAGGAAAACAAGGACCCCTAATACAAAAGCAGCGACCACTACGATTCCTACCATATTAGATGTGTCTAGACTAGTAGGAATTATCACCCTTCTTCTGCATCTGTTATTGGCCCTATTTGTCTGGATAATAACTCTTAGAAAATTGTACCATTGACTCTGACTGAGTAGGCTTATCCTTCCCATGAGCAAATCCACTTTTGCCTCTAGATGGAGCACTGCTAGATCCACCTGTATTATGTGTCTTTTTTCTTTCTCTCTCGATTTTCTCCATCTCCCAATAGGACTCACAACAAAGAGCAGTGTCAACCACATCTGAATATAAACCATTTCACATATCTGGTAACAGAGGATCATGATAGTGGTGCTCTAGTCCGTCCAACTTTCTCTGTTGGATCTGCAATCAAAAATAGGACATACCTGGACAATTTAGTGAACTTTACCTCATACTCTGTAACTATCATATTACCCTAAAGCAAATCATGGAACTGATGTCTTATATCATTTTGGTTGCTCAATTGAATAAACCTATCCTTAAACATTGCTCACAACTTTGACCAGGTGCTGGGTTTTGACCCTACTTGTCTACCTCTCTAAATAGAAGTCCACCATTTTTTTAGAGATCCTACGAATATAAAAGTGTTAAATTCCACATAGGGAGTCTCCTTCAACCCTAATGTAGTAAGTATCTTTTCATAATGATCAATGAACTTTTAAGGCATAATAGAAGTTGGTGTCATATCAAACTCTGGTAGCTTAAAGTCCATGAAATTCTTATGATCTTGCCCTGAAGTTACAAATAGATGACTGACTTGTTGAGTGGTCGAATGCGACATTTATGTCACATAAACATTCAGCTAAACCTATTCTTGCATTTGCGTAGTAGTTTGAGGATCTAGGATTCCACCCTAATTAGGCACCAATGCCTCTAACACATTCAAAAACCTCATCATAATATCTGTAGGTAAAGCGACAGTAGGTGCACAACATGTATTTTTTGTGGAGCATCCTAACCAACCTGTTCTTGTGCTTGCACTAGGGCAACAACTCGAATTTGTCTCCCATTTATAACTCCTGAGTGAGGAGCAATAGATGACCTAGCTCGAGCGCTAGTAGGATAAGACCTATCATGACTACCACTGGAGGTAATACCGTATTGCCCACCATATCCAACAACTTCCTTAGATCGAACAGAAGAGGAACAACAACTCCTCTTACCCATCTGTGAAAAATATTCAAAAGTTAAACTTGATTCAATTCAACGCATGAATAAGGAATGAAAAAGTGAATACATCCTAAATGTTTAGTAGCCTCAAGGTCATAAGTATAGGTGCCTACATACCCATGAACAAGATTCTACCAAACACCACTACATCACTCGAGGCCTAATGCCTAGGCTATGTTACCAACTTCGTCACATCCCAAAATACCCCTAGATGTGACTAACACCCGCCAATACTATCTGTCGAGAGAACCAACATCCAGACATGCATCCAAATTATAAAAGCATAGAGATACAATATATGCAACACCAAAACTCATCAATACTTAAGACAATGAAGTAACTATCAAACCAAAATCGCATATTAATTTATGAAAGCAAAAGGTTCACTTAACAAAATATCTCTAGCCCAAATCCAACAATAATACCCTGGAGTATCTAATAATATGATATTTGATTAACTATCGGGCATACAAACCCCAAGAAGAAGAAAATCATAAACTATAATAGATAGAGCTAAAGTAGTAGCCTCCAAGAACAATACGAAGACTCACCTCAACAATATAGTCCATGGAAACGAATTTGTCAGCCACAAGTCTCACCCTCTATAATAGTATTTGCATTGACATGTAAGTAAGGAATAAGCTATATATAAATATAACCTAGTAAGATCCTTGACTCACTCTTTAATACACCTAGAGCAAGATTTATAAAATATAAGTGAATAATAGATATACATAAATAATATACACAAGAATGTACTTCATATAAGCTCAATAAGTTCAAACAAATATGCAAATGTGTAGTACATGTCTTAATTCAATCCACACTCAAAGCTTGTCATAAATGACAGTGAAAGCGATCAATCCATCACTCCAACAAGTTCATGGCAACATGTATAATGCTCAAAATATACTACGATAGCGTGTACGAAGCTCTTAAAATATTACCGCAGCATGGGTATGCCCCTAACATATCACAACAACCATGTATGCCCCTAAAATAAGCATACCACAATATGTGTACTCGATAAGCTTATGAGGGTCGCTCGGGTTTTATTTTAAATTGTGCATATGTGTACTGGTCGAGTATAGTAAGTGTTGATCTCATAACTAGCTTCAATCTGTTCTTATTCCTTCTCTTTCCTTAGCGTAGATGCTTTCTGATATTCTTCTAAAAATTAGCATATTTAAGGTTGATTAAAGAACACCAACTCTGCCAAGCACATGTTTGTCCCATACATGCACCAGATAGAGAAAAATATATTTTTCAAAGCATGTTTGAAAAGAAAACACTAAAGCTTAAAGTCTCACTTACCTTATTAATGACAAGTTCCATAACCTTGCATGCATAGAACACCCATAAAAACAAGCTCCACTTGCCTCAATCTATGAAAAATATTGATTATCAACATCAATTATGTTGGTCAAACTCAAGTTTTCATATCCCGAACCTTCAAGTTTAGGGTTAAACCTTAATACCTAATATCGTAGACTATAAATTAAATGTAAAGATATTCTTAATCTAATTGTTAAAAGATAATTGGTGAAAATTATGGTAAATATGTTTTCAACTAACAAGAGTACACAACAACAAGAAAATACTTGTATTTTGTCACCTAACACAGTGGTACAAAGATCAAGTTGATTCTATATGAATTTTCCTAAATCACCTTGTGAGTTATGTATTTTCTTCAACAGAAAAGAATGAAAGAAGAAGGAAAAAGGACTGCCCTTATTCTTTGTTCCATTATAGCACAACAGAGAAGGGGAAAATAGGGGTTTTTTCTTGCTTCTTTCCTTTTTTTAATTCTTTTAACAAAAATTATTAAGGGTTCAAAAATTCAATTAATGCTTTATTAAAAATAAGAGTTATTACTCCTAAATCAGACTTTAAACCCTAAGGAACTCCCATATTTTTCATTATTCAAAATTCCTAAATTTCTTAAGGCATATTCTCTCTAGAAGGAAAGGCAAAAAGGTCTATGGTTTCCAAGTTCTTACCAAAGGCTTCATTTGGTTTCTTCAAGATTACTAAGGTATGTGAGCTTGATTTGTTGGTCTCCTTTTAGCCACAAAGTTTGTCACGACCCAGACCTAGTGACTAGACGTGACACAGCAAATGAGGAACCCGAAGGAACCCCAAACTAGCCTCTTAGCATATCATTACACATCTTTGGTTGCGAAAGCAAGTAAACAACAACAAGACAACATAAAATAAGGATAAAAGGGCTATGAGAGTCTTTCATAGATTAAAAACATGCAAGAGTCAAGAGAGTCAAGCTCAAAGTATCATTATATAACTTGTCCAACAACACTTCCAAACATAGAATTGAGCGGGGGCCAAGACAACTTTCTGGGCTCACCCACATAGTCAAAAGATAAAATAAAAGAAAGAGAGTCTTTGCATAACATAAGATCAAAAGATATTGACCTCAGAGTTGAGGACTCACCAAACTTACTTCAAAGATAGTACTAGCCACGTAGAGGAGGAAGATGATCAAATGGAGCTTCGGTTCCTATATGATAATATCATGTAGGCATAGAGTATGCACTAGTACATTTGAATGTACTAAGCATGTAGGATGAAATGCAACAAGAGATTGGCAACATAAGCAAAATATGTACATAGAGGTAATAGATGAGCATAGTAACAATATGGCATGCATGAATGATGCTTAAAGTAAAACATGCTTATATAGAACATATTACATGTGTAGAAAGAGACCATCATTGTAGAGACCAAGGCCTACCACCTCAGTGGCGAGGTTTTTGAGATACAAACCCACCAACATGGTTGCATAGGCCTACCACCCCCCGATCGATGTGATTGAGATACAAACCCCCCAATAAGATTGCACAAGCCTACCACCCCCTGATCGAGGTGATTGAGGTACAAATCTCCCAACATGGTTATGACTGATGTTGACGCTCCAATAAGATAGCAGTCGTTATCAGCAATTAACCTAACAAAGGTTAAGATCGAATTCATAGGGAATACAGGGCTTGACCAATAGATTTCACCACTAATCATTTCTAGCATTTATGACTACAATCTCTAAATGGGGGGATTTTTATTTCAAAAGAAAAATAAACCTACCACTAATTATAACGCGAGGAAACACTCAATTTTAGGGATACCTTGGGGATTGTATTCTCTATGGTCCATTGACTTGATTACCCTAGATAACATAACTACATTTGGTGATTTGCATGCAGGACGGTAACTTGGGTTCTTCCAGCCCTCTTGTGAAGGTGAATGCCTAATTCACCATGGTGCTTGGTCTGCAACCATGGCGTGCCAACTACCCGTTACCTTATGTCCCAATCAACCTCCCCTTGGTCAGGATCGATTGATTAGATGAGAACACATCAATTGAATTCTGTCATCTATGTCCATTTTTCTATGCGTCACTACCTTGGTCGGGATCATGATAGTAGGTGGAGTTTGGTGTTGGCCACCACCAAATGACAATAATAATAAGAGAAATAGATAATACATGCAAACTCCAATCATAGAAATGAAAGAAACCTAAGTCATCTCAAGGTAAACTACCCATGGTTCCCACAACCCCAAGTTGTGGGTGCTTAGCTACTCATGGCTAAGGCAAAACACACAACAATACAAATAATAGACAAAGTTGAGGGCTTTACCAATACCAATGAAGAAAATAAGGACCATAAATTCCAAACCCATATGCTTGATTGATCAACAATGAGTACAAGGCAAGGTTGTAATCCCTCAAAAATGGGTTTTCCAAGAGAAAAAAAATAAACTACTTTAGAAAGCTAAGAAAAGCTTCAAAATGTATCTATTCAAGGTCTACTAGTTGAACTCACTTCTAAAAACTGAACTTAAACTATATATAGTATTTACAAAACAACCCTAGAATTTACACAGAAAAATAGCTGGCAACTGATAAGATACGCAGGTACGACTCATAGGATGACCTACGAGTCATAGGCGGGGTCTTGTATCAGGTTCTTTGCATCTTTGACTAAACTAGTACGACCTATAGGTATAAGTCATTGCTTGAGCTATGACTCGTATGTTGGTCTCGTAGTCTTTGTCTTCAGTTTTTGGTCCAACATCTTGGCTTTCTGATTCCTGCTACGAGTCCACCTATATGAGTCGTAGTGTGACCTACGCCTTGTATGATGGCCTCGTAGAGGTGACCTCCACTTAGCAGATTTTTGAATTTTGGTCTCTAATTTTTTCTACGATATCACCCTATGACTCGTAGGGTGAGCTATGACTCGTAGGTGGGCTCATTAGGCATATGCTTCTGCAAAATCTGTAACTTTTCTTCAAAATCATGCCAACCTAACTTTTCTGCAAAATTAACACAAAAACATCTCAAACACTAAAAAATTGCTTTAAGAACTCACAAAATCCCTTATTTTAGGCACCAAATGTTTTATATTTTGACAGCACATCAACACCCTCAAATTAGAATTGTTTCTTGTCCTCAAGTAATGACTTAATCTACGCAGACAAAGACAAATACATAGCAGCTATATTAATGGCATATACAATAGCTCCTTTGATTCAGATACCCAACTACTTTTTTCAAAATAGGATCGCAAAGTTATTACAAAAACAATAACATAATGAGAGACCTGGCAATCCAACTATGACAAGCTAGGGAGCATCAAATGTCCACAATCACTGATATAGTCATATGCTACTCAAGTAGTGCAAATGCCCTCACTAGAAAGAAATCCCTCATACTTACTCAAAAACATTTAAAATTTAGGAAATGAGGAAACATTCTCACTCTCACAATTGAAATTCAATGCACACTGACTAACACCATAGGATTGCCTCTATACTCATATTCTGGCTAGGTTATAAAGTAGAGTTGGATCACTTTAGGACTTATAGGCTTGTAAGATAAGTTCAGGGGGCTTTGGTAAGGCATTTTAGGCAAGTAGTGACTAAAAGCTATCCTTGAACCATGTTCACCAACACTTTTTGCTCTCATAATCTAACTAATTTTTAATCACTCCACCTTTATTCTCCTATTTTGAACTGTTCTTGAGTGTTTTCTTTCTCTTTTTCAACTATACCTTGCTTTTTGGCTTATTTTTGCTATTTTTCCTCAACTCAAGGCACTTTTCTTTCCTTTTTCTTCAGTCGATTCATGCTTTTTAATTTTTTTCTTGATTTTCCAACTAGCCACCTTATTATTATTACTTTGCTACAATAAGGGCTACCCTTAACTTAGGCTTTTAGCCTCAGGTGAAGTATACAATATCTATGCCTCAAACCAGGACCACCAATTGCAGCGACCCTTAACTTAGGCTTTTAGCCTCAGGTGAAGTATACAATATCTATGCCTCAAACCAGGACCACTAACTGCATCCACACTCAACTTAGGCCTTTGGCCTCAATCAAGGTTCATATGTTCAAGGATAGGGTAGAGACAATATCAAGACATTTTATCAAACAAGGTTAAGCTAGCAAGGTATCAAGAAAGAATGAGTACATGATAAGCAAAAACATTTTGAACAAGGAATTCACTCACTCATTGGGTGGGTCATTTAGGCTAAAAATGGTTTCACTCAATGAACAAAGGCCTAAGATCCTTTCTGTATCCACCATATCACCAAACCAACTTGAGAGTAACAAGGCAAGTTATGGGTCCATACAAGATACATGAATGCAGCAAAATAAGCTCACAATACACATGACAATTACATCCATACTAGGGCAAGTTCTGAGTCCATATAATGATACATGAATGCATCAAAATAAGCTCACAACACACATGGCAATTACATCCACAATCAAGTATAGACTTATAGGTCATGCTTTCAGTCTCAGCTTACCTTCACAATATTAGAACAAATATTGCCAGATACTCAATAATGTATGAATGCATCAACAATCACAACCTGAAAATTTTTTAGGGTACCTAATTTTTCATTAAAACATTAAAAACACATCTAAAAATTATGTATATGCCAATAGATAACACAACCATGAATTTTCCCACTATCTACACTACCTAACATGATGGTTCAATAGAAAAGTAAACATCCACAAGAAAACAGAAGCACGGTAAGAAAATCTTGGGATCAAAAATAGGGGAAGTTATGGACTTGAGGTTACTTAGACTTCACCTTAATCCATAACTTCCCACACCCGAGAAAAATAGGATACTTTATCCTCAAAGTAAAGGCAATAACGAAAACAAAAAATAATAACATAGAAATATATACATGCATCCATTAAAAACCAAAAATTAACATAAAAAATATAAGTAAAAATGACACCCAACATAAGAATATTTGAACACAACCAAAAACCAACAAAATCAAAAGATTGTCTGAAAAGAGAACAAAGAACAAAGTATCCAAAATAATAAAATAAGAACTGGGATCAAAAGAAGTCAAACATCATTGTGTATCAAGTAACAGTCTCAGGCTGATATGAGAGATCCTGGGGCTGCCTCTCCTCTATAGCCCTACCGAATGTATTCTCTTCAAGTAGGGTGTGCTGTGCTCGCTCTCTCTGAATAGCCACCAACAAAAGTGACTCCTACCCCACCTCTTGAGATATGGGCTCGTCCTCTTATCTCAGCTTCTTCGGGGTCGACTCTAGGTCATCACTCTGATCAAAGGGCCTCTTCTCATGGGTGTTCGGACGATCGGTGAGGTAATCAAATAACTCATCATCTACCGATGCTACCTCTAGGGCTGGAACAGGGGTTGTCAACGTCTTTAAGAATTTAACCTTGAACTTGGGCAACTCCTCACTAATTGCACTCGCATCAGCAGGCCTGGCTCCCTCAATCCTCTTGTGGACTCTATCCTCAAATGCATTGACCCGGGTATCCACCGCTTGGACTCTTTCGTCAACTAAATCTTAGGCAAATGTCTTCATACACTCCTCCCAGTCCTGAAAAGTCTGATCAATTAATCGTCGGACCCGTGCTGACAACTTTTATAGCTTGCCTTCTGCTATAGTCACCCTGCGTAGTGAAGCCTGAAAAGCAACAGCAGAGAAAAGAGGGTCAACCAGTAAAGTAGCTTCTACTGGTGTTGGAATGCTGGAGAATGGTGTACACTTGATTTCAACCGCTCGCATGGACTCTACAATGGCCGAAGTAGTGCCGGTAGTAATTGGAGGTAAACCTGGCATCTAGGGCTCTACCGAAAATAGCTCTTGCATAGGAGGTGGAATAGCTCTTTGTATGGCTATAGGGTTTTGGTTAGCCTTGAATAGACTTGGGTCCATTGTATGCAAGGCCTCCATGAGGGTCCAAGTGGAGAGAAACCATCACACCATCTTCCTTGCATAATTTATGGATTAGAATAGGGAATGACAATGCTTGACGAGTGCAGATCGTTGACTCGTGGATTTGATCTGCCAAGACATGAGCCCAATTAATTTTATATCCTACCAAGATGCTTGCGAACAATGTGATAATCTCTAACGTGATCACATTATCCGTAAATGTGGGCCTGATGCGCATTCGAATAATGGACCACCAAAACATTTCCCTAGATGAGAGATGGGTCTTCAGAATATGCTTGGCATGGTCTATAACCCATATCGGCTCAACACCTTCCTTGCAAATTTGGCCCGCTATCCACCTCAATAACTCTGTTTTTAACCTGGTATCATTCTGATAGACTGTTTTCCTCATGACTGCCATCCTATGGTCATATTCTACTGTGGAGTGTGGAGCTCTGTAATTAGGTTGGAATTGCACCTTTCGAATAGTATCTGCTAAGATATCGATAATTTTACCCCTGACCATGACTTCACTCAATCGTGGCACATTAATAGGGTTTATGAGCCTCGAAAGGTTGCCACGTGTAACAGCATAGTAAGATGCATAGAATTCTCGTACCAAGTATGGGGCATACTTCCTAAGCACTTGTGATAACTATCCTAACCCATGGCGGTCAATATCAGCTTCTAAATCTAGTACACCTTACAACCATGAGTCTTTTAACCTTGCTTCTCTCATGAAACCTTCGCACTGGCCTCCCTTGACTCTTAACTTCTATTCCCTTATCATAGATCTCTTTCATTCCAGGAACACACCATCTTGTGTTTTGAAGATCGGTGGAAGTGATGGTGTAGGCAGAATCAGCTGAGTATGGACAAGTGGTCTCTTCTAGCAGAGCCTAAGACACTTCAAGAGAACCAGAGTCAAAAGTGAAGTCATCATCATCTGACCCGTCTTATTTATCCTCCTCATCAGACTGGGAGGAGCTATCCACGACCATCGATATTTTGGTTGATTGTGATCATGTTAAAGGCACATTGGCCTTAGGGTCAGGGTGCACATTCATCTCTTCAATTGGTTGCTCATCCTCGGAGGACTCATCTCTCAGACAATGACAAGAAACAAAGGTAGCACCCCTTCGATCACTTGAAAACATTATCTCTGAAAAATTATCAACAAGTTAAAGCGTGAGTCCCATGATGTTTTGTTTCAATCGAACAAGTAACAAATAAAACAAACAAACAAAAACATTAAGATAACCTAGGTAAAAATAAACCAAATAAGGTTTAGTGCTGCAAATATGAGGTGTAAGTATGATTCATAAGGCAACCTACAAGTCGTATGGTGGCCTCATAACAACAAGGTAGCTAAGGGAAATGTATTCTAGAATTAGGTATGAGATGTAGGTATGACTCGTATTGTGCGCTTATGAGTCGTAGCCTGAGTTTGTATCTTATTTCAGAGACATTTCAAGAGTTTAGATCAAGGCCATGAAACCACCACTATGACTCGTGATAATGAATACGAGTCGTAGATGGGTCTCGCATGGAGAATGTTAAGGCATCTTAGGTGACTGATTCCTACTACAAAAATCCACTACGACTCATAAGGTAACCTATGACTCATAGTGAGTTCTCATAGCAGGAAGCAGAGAGCACCTAAGGTGCCTCTAACTTTTCCCCAACGACCAATAACAAATTAGAAAGCATCATAGTTTACACACACCTAGATATAGGCGGCACCACAACAAATTAAATAATCTTCATTATCAATTACCTCAAAACAAAGCATCAATTTTCTTCCATTTAGGCAAAGCACTTCTAATAGTAAAAATATCAACACACATTAAAGGGGATACACATAAGCAGATTACCCTAAGAGAATTATAACACCCCCAACCCACAGTTTTAGTCCCATGTGAGATTCATAATTATCTATAAAATACATAACAAAAGAACATAGAAAAATAGAATTTAATCACAAAAACTTACCAGATGAATATATGAATGTATGATGAGAAGAAGAAACACCCCAAGAGTTCTTGGTGCACAATTCACTTACCGAATGTTTTAGTAGGTGAAAGATGTAAAGATGAATAAAATAATGAATGGGATTACTGTGGGGAGTTATAAACTGAAAGGGAATGCTTCGTGAAGGAACATGAAGAGCCAAGACACGTTAGTCTTTTAATATTCAAAATATTTTTCCCTTTAAACTTTTGCAGATTGGTCTTACGAGACCCCGACTATGAGTTATCTAGAAACATATGACTCGTAAGTATCAATCTCGTAGAAGACCCAACACTTAGGAAAATTACAACTTCATACCTAAGCACTACGAACCCCACTTACAACTCATAGGGGACCCTACGAATTGTAAGGTTGGCTCGTAGTATGTGTGTCAGCTTCTAGTATTCACTGTTTCCTTCTACAAGGCATGACGACGAGTTGTAACATGCACTGAGACTCGTAAGCCTATTTGTAGAAGCTGCATCCAAGCATAAGTTTTCCATCCTTCAGCTCTTGGTTTGTACCTACAACCAATTACCCAAAAGACACCAAAATGCCAATTGATACAACTGGTCCAAGGTCTCAACAATCATAACATAATATAGAATTACCAACCAACAAGTTAACTATGATAAAATGTCTCAAAATAAATCAACACATAAAAGGTGCTTGGGTTGCCTCCCAAGAAGCGCCTTGTTTAATGTGGTGGCTCAACTATGCCATAATGGATAATCAAACTTCCCCGTGAGTTCCATCTCTACTCCTTATACTCTTCCTTTGTTCATCTTCCACTACATCTAGTTGCTCAGCAAGCTGCTCCATCCTATCACCTAGAATTTGCATCGATATAGTTTGTTATTCCACTTTATAATTACACTTGAGGATATCAAACTTTATCTCCCTGACAATGTTATGTTGCTCATTTACCTCAATCAGGACTTATTCAAGCATATGCTCAATCCAGGTTAGTTTATCAGTGATACAATGTTGGTGGGGTAACATTGTCCAATGTGCAACATTTTTGTTTTTGGATTTACTAGAGGCTCCCATAGATACACTAGTAGTTGGTTTGACTTGCCCTTGAAGGTGTTGGTAGACTTGGGTAACTGCAGATAGATTGTCTATCATCTCAATAATCCTATTAAATGGTCATTTTACAAATTCCCAATAGTCCTCTCCAAACAATGCATCAGCCTGCCCTTATTGTTCAGAGGTCAATGCTCGATAGAAGCTAGCTGCCAATTCATCATCAGTTAGACCATTATTCTGATTTGCTGCCAAGCACTGCTTATACTTTTCCCAGACCACTACCAAAGGTTCTCTTGGCATTCTTTTGAAAATACAGATGTTGTTCTATAGCTTCTGCTTGTTGGATTCTCTATAGAAGTTCATAAAGAAGACTCTCTGTACTTCCCCCTAGTTAGAGCAGACATTGGGTGGGAGAATTGACCACCATGCTACATCTTAACTCTAGAGAGACATGGGGAAAACCTGAAGAGCCATGGCCTCCTAAGCAGGATGTCTTTTCCCAAGGACTCCCCTCAACGTTTGAGTGAAATTCGGTAGATGGATTTGGGGATCTTTGGACTCTTGCCCATAAATAGAGTACGCCTCTATAATGTTTCCAATAAGTCATTTGTAATGTAGAACTTTTGCTCAGTCATAGTGCTAGTAAACCTGCACCTAAAATTAACTAATAAAAACAAATAGAAAAAAAAGTAAAGTACAAGAGACTCTAGAAATCAACAACTAGAATTAACTAATAGTGAAATCAAATAAAAACTTGGTCGTACTCCCCGACAATGGCGCCATAATTTTTGACTAATGTTCATGCTCCAATAAGAAAGCGGTTGTTATCAGCAATTAACCTAACCAAGGTTAGGATCAAATCCACAGGGAATACAGGGCTTGATTACTAGATTTCACTACTAATCATTTCTAGCATTTATGACTACAATCTCTAAATAAGGAGGGGGAGTTAGTATTTCAAAACCAAAATAAATCTACCACTAACTATAACGCGAGGAAACACTCAATTTCAGGGACAACTTGGGTATTATGGTCCCTATGGTTTGTCGACTTGATTACCCTAGATAACATAACTACAATTTATGATTTGCATGCAGGATGGTAACTTAGGTTCTTCTAGCCCTCTTGTAAAGGTGAAGGTTGAATTTCACCATGGTGCTTGATGGATAAACATGGCATACGAACTAACCATTACCTATTGTCCCAGTCAACCTTTCCTTGGTCAGGTTCGGTTGACTAGATGAGAACACATCAATCGAATTCTATCATCTACTTACCTTTTCTTATTCGTCACTACCTTAGTCGGGATCGTGATAGTAGGCAGGGTTTGGTGTTGGCCACCACCATACGACAATAATAATAAAGGAAAATAGATAATACATGCAAAACCCCAATCATAGAAATGCAAGAAACCTAAGTCATCTCATGGTCAACTACCCATGGTTCCCACAACCCTAAGTTGTGGGTGCTTAGCTGCTCATGACTAAGGCAAAACACACAGGAATGCAAATAATAAACATAGTTGAGGGCTTTACCAATACCAATAAAGAAAGTAGACACGACAAATTGCAAACCCACATGCTTGATTGATCAACAATGAGTACAAGGCAAGATTGCTATCCCCCAAAAATGGGTTCTCCAAGAGAAAAGAAATAAACTACTTTAAAAAGCTAAGAAAAGCTTCAAAATATATCTATTCAATGTCTACTAGTCGAACTCACTTCTTAAGACCAAACTTAAACTATAAATAGTATTTACAAAATAACCCTAGAATTTACACAGAAAAGACAGCTGATAGCTGATAAGTTACACAGGTACCACTCATAGGACGACCAATGAGTCGTAGTCGGGTCTCTTATCTGGTTCTTGGCATCTTAGACTAAACTGGTATGACTCGTAGGTACGAGTGGTTGCTTAAGCTATGAGTTATATATTGGTCTCGTAGTCTTGGTATTTAGTTTTTGGTCCAACATCTTAGGTCTTTGATTCTTGCTACGAGTCCACCTATACGAGTCATAGTGTGACTTACGCCTTATATGATGGCCGCGTAGGGGTAACCTCCACTTAGCAAATTTCTAAGTTGTTGTCTCTGATTTTTGCTGCCATATCACCCTACGAATTGTAGGGTGAGCTTTGACTCGTACACGACCTCGTACGGCCTATGCTTCAGCAAAATTTATAACTTTTCTTCAAAATTATGCTAATCTAACTTTTCTGCAAAATTAACAGAAAAACACATCAAAACACTAAAAAGTCGCTTTATGAACTCCCAAAATCCCTTGTTTTTGGCACCAAATATGTTGTATTTTGATAGCTCATTAGGTTGCACGGGCCTACCACCCCCCTCCCGAGGGAGACGATTGAGGTACATGCCTCTTATATGGTAGTTCGGGCCTACCACCCCCCGAACAAGGTGTGGTCAACTTGCAACACTCTCGATACTATTCATGAAATCAACACATATACATATTTCTTTCATCATCATAAAGTCACTTAACTCATATGCCATGCATCATCATAAAGTCACTGAACTCATATTCCATGCATTAGATCATCAATAAATTAAGAATCTATAATGTTTGTAATACTAGTACAAAATCATGCAACTCAAAAGCAAAATCATGTGAGAAAAATCTATATAAAAGCACCCACCAACACCTAGAAATACCCTTATGTAAAATACATCAAAACCCCTCTTCAAATCACATAATGGATCACAGATTCATATCTCAAAACATGCTTAAATAGTCACAATTCTATGAAACCCCAACGTAGTTTATAACCAAATTCATAATAAGTAAGACCCATAAGTAAATCAACTTAGAAACATGCAATTTTTATAAAAAGGAAGAGTGGGGACCATGGGTGAAAGGACCCAATGGTTAAAACTCACGTACCTCAACTTTGGAGATTTTCTTAAAGACAATTTGATGGAGAACTTGAAGATTGGATGAAATCCTTAGATTCGAAATGAAATTGGTACACTTGAATTTTGGGTGAAATATTTGTCTAAATGTTAGACAGGGTTTTGGGGAATGTCTTGTATGATATGGAGTTGAAATATGACTAAATATAGGTGTTTTTATGCATAGGACAGCTTAGGCCCAAGACCTAAAGGCCTTGGACCGAACAAGAAAACTAAAGTAATTTTAACACTAATCGTCTATAGCAATCGCAAATTTTGGAATATCAAATTTTGATACGATTTCTCTATAATTGAGGTTATACCCATCCCCTACTCAATTTTGCCCATAATCATGAATATGAAGTCGAATATTTGATATCACACATAGATTTTGAGATATATGGAAATCACGACTATGGGCAATTTTGAGACACATTTTTGAGCACTTTTTGGGGTCACTTTAAAGTTTTTCATGATATATTTTATCTTTTATTTAGGTCATTCAAGAAAATATTTACGGTTATGATGATTTCATGATGTCTTATGCTACTAAATGACCTTCACAATATCCTATAACATTATTACTAAGTATATGTATGTATTTAAGTTATTGTGATGACCCCAATGATGAGTTTTATTAATGATGAACTCTGGGCTATTTTGCATATTTATATAAGTATATTATCTTGAATTAAACATGAATATGTGATTTATAATTGTTTTAATTTAAAAGCCTAGCCCACCTAGTTTTAAGTAAAGTTTTGTTGGACTTTTGAAGATGATCGGGACATTAAAGATGAGTTTTAAAGTTATGATATATCAAAAATATGAGCATGTTGACAATTGCCCAAAAAGGATGTTTAAGAAGGTCCCCAATGTGAAAGGACAATTCTCACTTGGTGGTTCATTAAGTTTGAGCTTCTCTTATGATTTTCTACTTATGATTCTAATTTCATAATTTGACTAAGCTATGTTTCAAAATTTTTGTGAAATGACTTAGCACCGAATGTGACTTTGAGGTGGGATTCGGAAAGTGTAGTTTAATAGCAACCCTTTGTCGCATTAACTATGTGCCACCGTAGGAGCCCTTATAAGTTAGGCTAGTGGATGCAAATAGGCTATTTTGGTTATACAAAGATGTATGTGAAGTGACAGAGTTTCACCTAGTTAGTGGTCTCCCCATGTCAACGTAGGGGGTTATGTTAGATTCCATATAATAGCATATGTGGTTTTATATACTGGTTAAGGTCTTCTCCCATAAGTTTATAACTCTATGATATGATTCCTTTACATGTGACTTCTCATGCATTGACTTTTACCTACATTGTCTAATATTCCTTGTACATGCTTAATCCCCTGGTTATTATCTTACCACCATATGCATATTATATACTATATTATGAATGATGGCATTACATTTTCATGATGGGATTGCATCTCATATACTTAATATATTTCCAATGTAATAATGCATATTTTGCCTGGATGATTTAATCATGTAAGGACAGGCATTCCTCCATCTACTCATGGATAGTTTTTGATGTTTAAGACTATTACTTTTATTGTATTGAGCCCTTAGTTCAGGACTCTATCATTTTCTATTTTAGCTTGTATTTTCTTTTGAGTCGATGTGTATGTTTCCCTTTTGAGGCTTTTACTTTGTATATTGTTCAATAATAGAGTCTTTTCAATTTGATGAAAATCGACTGTTACTGATTTCGTCCATCTATGTATTAGTTGGTATGCTTTATGGACAAAGATATGTTGGTCTTACATGCTTTTTAATGTTGCTTCATTGTCATACAATTTTCATAGCCCTTTACCCATATTTATTCTACAAAGTTAATTTAATGCCTATAAATGTTTGAGATATCATAGATGGATTGGGTGAGGTGCCATGGAGTATCTCATTCACCGTGTGATGACTAGGTCCTAGGTTGGGTCATTAAAAACTTGGTATCAGAGTATGAGATTATTAAATGTTCCTTGCATGTCCATGCATACACTGTTGAGGATAGTCTTGTTTAAGGTTGTGAAGTGAGCCACTATCTTGAGTTAGAGGCTATAAGACAGTTTAGGAAAGTCTTCCCTTCTTTCTAGTTCATGTCATGCCTTTAGAGTTGGCTAAGTTTTTTCCTATAACTAATAATGATTGCCTTCTTATTTCTAGATCATACCTTAGAGAAGAGATCCCCAGTAAAGAGGCACTCTCAAGAAACAAGTTCCTCTACTCTAACAAGATGACGAGGTGTCTCATGTGGAGTTTTGAGCTGCCTTCACTATGTTGGCCCAAGCATTGGCCAACCAAGCTAACTGAGAGATTTTCGTTCCTACTCAATTGCCTACTCCGGCCAATAGAGTGTGAGACTTCATGAGGATGAACCCTCTGGAGTTTTACAGTTCTAAAATTAAGGAGGAAGCCATGGATTTTATTAAGAAAGCCTACCAAATAGTGGCGCTTATGGGTTTCCCTTTTAAGGAGAAAGCTGAGTTGGTGGCCTACTAACTCAAAGGGGTAGCCAAAATATGCTACAAGTAAAAGGTAGATAAGAGGGGTCAAGAAGCAGGTCCTGTTAGATGGGAAGAGCTTAAGTGTAATTTCTTGGATCGGTTCTTTGCGATTGAGCTAAGGGAGATAACATCCAAGAGTTCATCAACCTCAAGCAAGGGTCAAAATCCTGAGGGAGTATACCCTCAAATTCACCAAGCTTTCCAAGTATACTCCCTTCATGGTTGGAAGATACAAGGTCCTGTATGAGCAAGCTTATCTCCAATATCTCAAACTTGGTGTCCAAAGAGTGTATGATGTCCATACAAGGGAAGGAGATGGATATCTCCCGATTGATTGACGTATTGTAGAGCAAATAGAAGAGGAGAAGCTAAGAGAGAGGACAAGGGAGATCAAGAGGGCTCGAGTCAATGGTGGAAGCTATTCTCACCAAAGTAGTAGTGGTCAAAAGTTCCAAGGTGGCAAAAACAAAAGGTGTACAAGGGTCTACCTATAGTCCTTCCTGGACTACCAAGGACAAAAAGGTTGCTTCTAAGACCTAACGCCTGAGTTTCCTTAAATATGAAAGGTTGCACAAGGGAGAATGCTTAGCAGGGTCAAATGCTTGCTTCAAATGTGGAAAGCCCGACCATCATCCCAAAGATTATAGAAGTGGTGGTGTAAGGCCCTAAGGCCAAGGAAGGCAAGTCCAAGGTGCCCAAAAGACTAATTGGTTCTATTCTTTCTATGGTCGTCAAGAGGTTGAAGAGGCTTTAAATGTTATCATCAATATATTGAGAGTTTTCAATTATGATGCATATGCCTTATTAGATCCGTGAGATAATTTGTCATTTATGACTCCATTTCTTATGAATAAATTTTATGCATCTCCCGAAGTCCTCCATGAGCCTTATAAAGTAAGTAACCCTTTAGGAGAGTCAATTGTTGCCCAAAGAGTCTATAGGGATTGTCTCATCTTCATTATGCACAAAGTTGTCTCTTGTGATCTAGTTGATATTTCCATGGTAGACTTTGATGTAATACTCGTGATGGATTTTTTTACAGTCCTCCTATGCTTACATTGTTTGTAGAACCTGCAGGGTCAAGTTTAATTTCCAAATGACCTAATTCTTGAGTGGGAGGGTAGCAACTCCTTAGGTAAGGTTTGGTTCATTTCTTTCATAAAGGCTCATAAGATGATTTCTATAGGTTACATCTACTATGTAGTAAGAGTCAAAGATATCACCTCTAAAGTTCATTCCCTTGAGTCAATCCTCATTATTAATGAGTTTCTAAATGTCTTTCTAGATGATTTACCAGGTATTTCTCGCAAAAGGGAAATATACTTTAGCATAGATCTCCTACCCAATACTCAACCTATTCAATCCATCCATATAGAATGGCTCCCATGGAGTTGAAGGAGCTAAATGAGCAATTGAACGATTTGTTGGAGAAGGTTTCATTAGACCTAGCCAGTCTCCTTGGGGTGCTCAGGTGTTATTTGTGAAGAAGAAAGATGGGTCACTCCGTATACATATAGACTACCAACAACTCAATAAGGTCACCATTAAGAACAAGTATTTGTTCTCGAGAATATATAACTTGTTTGATCAAGCGCAAGGGGCTACACACTTCTCCAAAGTTGACTTGAGTTTTGAGTATCACCAATTTTGGGTGAGGAAAAGTAACATTCCTAAGACAATATTTTGGACTAGATATGGTCACTTTGATTTTGTAGTGATGTCATTTGGTCTCACTAATATCCCAACTATATTTTTGGACCTCATGAATAAGTTATTCAAGCCCTATCTCAACATGTTCATGGTGGTATTCCTTGATGACATCATAATTTACTCACAAGTGATAAATAGCATATGGAGCACCTAAGGGTGGTATTGCACACCTTAAGGGAGCAAAGGCTTTATGCAAAGCTTGACAAGTGTGAGTTTTGTCTAGATGAGGTTGCTTTCCTTAGGCATGTTGTATTACGTGATAACATCAAGGTTGACCGTAAGAAGATTGAAGCGGTGATAAATTTGCCAAGTCCATTGACTCCTATGAACATAAGGAGTTTCTTGGGCTTTTAAGAATTCTCTTCTATTTTATCCCTACTCACTAAGTTAACTCAAAAGAAAGCAAAGTTTGTATGGACAAATGGGTGTGAGAAAGACATCCAAACTTTGAATGATAGACTAACTAAGGCTCAAATATTAACATTGTTGAATGGAAATGATGGGTTTGTTGTGTATAGTGATACACCACGGAGTGGGTTGGGGTGTGTATTAATGAAGCATGGTAAGCTGATTGCCTATGCTTTGAGACAATTCAAAGTGCATGAGAGGAACAACCCGACTCATGATCTTGAGCTTGTGGAGGTGGTGTTTGCTTTGAAAATTTTGCGATATTATTTGTATGGGGTTCATATGGATGTTTTCACAAACCACAATAGCCTCCAACATGTATTCACCCAAAGGGGTCTTAATTTGAGGAAACGAAGGTAGTTAGAACTACTCAAGGACTACAACATGAGTGTGAAGTATCACTCAGAAAAGGCCAATGTGGTAGCCGACACCCTAAGTAAAGTTTCTATGGGTAGTTTGTCTCATATCGAAGATGATGGAAAAAAGGATTTGGCCAAAGATATGCATAGATTGGCTAGATTGTGGGTAAAGCTAGATTGAGTTTGGAAATAGTTGTGCAATGATGCTTCATGGGTCTGAATCTTCTTTGATTGAGGATGTTAAGTCTAAGCAAGATCTTGATTCTACATTAGTTGAGTCGAAAGCCTTAGTAAAGAAAGGAAGGATAGTGGTTTTCTCACAAGGGGGAGATGGTCCTCTTTTATATCAAGGAAGGTTGTTCGTACCTAATGATAGTGAGCTAAAGAAGTTGAGTTTGCAAGAAGCTCATAACTCTTCATATTACACTAATCCCAGCACTACCAAGACATATAGGGACCTAAGAGAGATCTATTGGTTGAATGGAATGAAGAAGGATATTTGCTAATTTATGTCTGAGTGTGCCAATTATCCGCAAGTCAAAGTGGAGCATTAAAGGTCGGGTGGCCTATCCTGTGACATTGACATTCCTACTTGAAAGTGGGAAGAGATCAACCTATACCTTGTAGTTGGGTTGCCAAAGAGCAAAAAACATTTTGACTCCATATGGTTGATAGTTGACCGCATGACAGAGTTGGCTCACACCTTACCGGTTAAGACTACATTTAGTGTTGAAGATTATGCTTATTTATATATCTGAGAATCGGTGAGATTGTACAGGATTCCATTGTCCATCATATTGGATCATGGTGTCCAATTCATGTCTTAGTTTTGGATATCTTTCCAGAAGGTACTTTGTACTATGGTAAAGTTGAGTACTACTTTTCATCCCCAAATCGACACGGAAGCCTAAAGGACATTCACACTTTGGAAGATATGTTGAGGGCTTGTGAGTTGGAAATCAAAGGAATTTTGGATGATCATTTGCTACTCATTGAGTTTCCTTACAATAATAGTTATCATGCAATCATTGAAATGGAGCCATTCAAGGTGTTTTATGGTAGACGGTGTAGATCGCCCATCGGGTGGTTTGAAATTGGTGAGGAGGCATTGCTAGTACCTGACCTAGATATGAATGCAATGGAGAAATTCAAATCATAAGGGAAAAGCTGTAAGCACCCCAAAGCCAACAAAAGTCCTACTCCAATGTAAGAAGGAGGGATCTTGAGTTTGATGTTGGTGATTGGGTCTTCTTGAAGGTGTCTCCTATGAAAGGTGTGGTCCAGTTTGGTAAGAAAGGGAAAGAGAGACCTGGGTATGTAGGGCCTTACAATGTAGTGAGAAGAGTGGGAAAGTGTCACGACCCAAAATAGGGCCTAGATGTGACACTACAAATGGGGAGCCTGAAGGGTCCCCAAACAAGCCTCGTAACTTATCATTACATATCATTGGTCTTGGAAACATTCAAATGACATAACAGAGTAGAAATCGGGGCAATGGGACTAACGAAAAGCTTGCATATGAACAACATCCATAGGCGAAAGAGTCAAGACTAGTAACATAGATACATAGCATGTCCAACAACACCTCTACTACATAGATAAGAG